>CM055103.1:40398598-40558488 GCA_029204225.1 Diphasiastrum complanatum
GGCAAGCAGCTCCATTTGGATATCATTAAAGGGGCTTTGGGTCAGATGTCAGTATAGCGAGCACTCTTGTTGACATGTATGCCAAATGTGGGTGCGTAGATAATGCACGTTATGTGTTTGACAACATGCTATGAACGGAATGTGGTGTCCTGGACGGCAATAATTGCAGGATATGCACAGCATGGGCTTGGCAAGGAGGCCCTTGATCTGTATGAACAAATGAAACAGGAAGGTGTGCAGCCTGACAATGTCACATATGTTGTTCTCCTAAAAGCATGTGCTGGCATGGCAGCCCTGCAACAGGGCAAGCAGCTCCATTTGGACATCATTGAAGCTGGTTTTGAGTCGGATGCAATTGTAGGAAGCACCCTTGTTGACATGTATGCAAAATGTGGACGCATAGAGGATGCATGTCGGGTTTTCACCAATATGCATGAACAGAATGTGGTGTCATGGACAGCAATAATTGCAGGATATGCACACCACGGGCTTGGCAAGGAGGCCCTTGATCTGTATGAGCAAATGAAAGAGGAAGGTGTACAGCCTGACATTGTCACATATGTTGTTCTCTTAAAATCATGTGCCAGCATTGTAGCCTTGGAACAGGGTAAGCAACTCCATCTGGACATCATTAAAAGTGGCTTTGCATCAGATGTGATTGTAGGGAGCGCGCTTGTTGACATGTATGCCAAATGTCGGTGCTTAGAGGAAGCACGCCAGGTGTTCAACAATATGCATGAACGAGATGTGGTGTCATGGAGTGTGATGATTTCAGGATATGCAGAGCATGGGCTTGGCAAGGAGGCTCTTGATCTGTCCGAGCAAATGAAACAGGAAGGTGTGCAGCCCAACATTGTCACATATGTTGTTCTCCTTAAATCATGTGCCAGCATTGCAGCCCTGGAACAGGGCAAGCAGCTTCATTTGGACATCATTGAAAGTGGTTTGGACTCGGATGTGGTTGTCGGAAGCACTCTTGTTGACATGTACGCAAAATGTGGGCGCATAGAAGATGCACGTCAGGTGTTCAACAACATGCATGAACGAAACGTGGTGTCATGGAATGCGATGATCGCAGGTTATGCACAGCAAGGGTTTGGCAAGGAGGCTCTTGCACTTTTGGAGCAAATGCAAAGGGAGGGTATAAGGCCTGATGAGGTGACCTATGTTGGTGTTCTATCTGCGTGCAGCCATTCTGGCCTAGTAGATAAAGGTCGTCATGTCTTTGATTCCATGTGTAAAGATCATGCTGTTATACCAACCATGGATCACTATGTCTGTATGGTAGATCTTCTGGGCCGTGCAGGGTGCCTGGCTGATGCTGAGGACTTTGTTGGCAAAATGCCAATCCAGCCTAATGTTGTGGTTTGGATGACTTTACTTGGTGCTGCTAGAAACCATGGCGAGGTGGAAATAGGAAGACGTGCCTTCGACTGTGTTGTGAAGTTGGAACCAGAAAATGCTGCACCTTATGTACTTCTATCAAATATCTATGCAGCAGCCGGCTTGAGGGATGAGATAGCAAAGATAAGAAAAGAAATGAATGATGCAGTTGTTGAAAAAATTGCCTGGGTGCAGCTGGATTGAAAACCAGGAGCATGTCTTTGTTGTAGGTGATGCAACTCATCCACAAAGCAAGGAGATTTGGGCTGAATTGTTGGTGGGTGGCAGGGTATGTACCTGATTAAAGCTGAAGGGAGCATGCTTTGTGTGAACACAGTGAGAAGCTTGCCATTGCTTTTGGGCTCATTAACACTCCCCTGGGACACCCATGTGCATCAAGAAGAATCCTCAGATATATGGTGACTGTCACAATACAAACAAGATCATGTGAAAACTTGTCATACGTGAGATCATTGCAAGGGATGCAATCTGAGTTTATCACTTTATGGGTGGCTTCTGTTCTTATGAGAATTATTGGTGATGGTGATTGAAAAAAGAGAGTGCACTATAGTACTTGGAAGGGAAGAAGGCTTGGTTTTGGAATTTTTTGATAGCCTTGGCTGTCACACTAGGCACTCCAATTCCTATAAGTTCTTAGCCTAACTCCATTTAATGTCCCATTGTTTTTCTACTTTTCTCTTTGGGAGAAAAGAAGTGTATAGAGTTGAATGGGACACCGAAATTTCCGTCTTTGACTTTCTAATTGTGTGAGAGAGTTTCAAGAAACGACACATTTAAAGGAGCTTTGAATTGTATCCATGGTTGCTGATGATTTTTTGATTGGTATATTGAATAGAATGCGACCATTGAAATGATCTCCAATTCTTGATACATTTCAAACCCACGCAAGCAATGTGTGATGTAACTTTTAGTTCGCTATCAATTGTAAAGCTTTTTGCATTTTCTACACTCGTGACAAAGACACTTATCTTAAAATCAATGAAATATGGTATGAATACTGTTATGTCCGTACTTGGCCTTTAACCCTAAAACAAACGTAAATAGACCTACCATGAGAAATGAGATTAAAATTGTCCCATAAGCAAGGGAGTGGCTTGATATTCTTGGTATCTAAGGAGTAAAGGGACTCTATGCTTCTATGTTGCCACCACAAGATGTTTTGGGCCTGGCATGACACATGTAAGGGTGCAGAGTTCTCGATGACATGCTTGGCTTTTGAATGATGCTAGCTCAAAAGTTGAGTTAGAAGGCTTGAATATGGTATAAATCTCGAAATGGTTTTTGAAAAGGACTTCAAATGCATGGACTTTGAAATAGCTAGTACTTGTAATCAAATAGAGCTCTTAGATACCTTCCTTTAAGGTTTCTAAAGTGCAATCTTGAAATTTGTACTTTTCTTTACCTTTCATCCATTTTGATGTCATTAGCTTTTCTATTACTTGTGTTTTGTTTGCGTCATAATTATGTTGATGCCATGCTATTGTAATGTCTTAGATGGGGTTGATGGTTTTGGTCTTTTGACATGATAAATATCTTAAACTTGATTGTCTTAAGGTTGTCTCTCTTGCTCTTGATGAAGAGGATTATTATAGTGATGAACACACACATTTCTCATCGTACAATTTGTAATCTGCCTACTGGTGGTGAGGTAACGTCTACCAAATATACTTCTCATATTAAATCAAGTGATGTTAATGATTCAAGTGTATTGGTTGTTCAACAAAATGTCATATATCGTCCTTACGGGTTGGTGGGAAGTAATATACCTAAGTCTATACCCACCATAGCTATCAAGAGTAGGAAAGGGCACTAAAAAATAGAAGCCACAAAGGTTAGTAGAAAACATAACTTTGCTACCACTAGGTGCACTCCTTACATTAGGTGTTGGATATGATAATGATTCAAATTCATTAACACTAACAATATCAACAGCCTTATGACTTAGCGAATCTCCCCTCTCATTTTCCCTCTAATTCTCTCTCATCTTTTTCTCTCACCAAAGATGAAGCCTTTTTAAGAAATAACAATCTTCTTTTTTGGAGATCCTGTAGAAGAAGCCTTAGCCAGGTGGCTTCCTTAGCTGCTTGTGTTGCTGCTACATATCTGGGCTTCAATCGAGGACAATGAGATTGACTTCTTCTAGGAAATTGGTGTAGACGATGAAGAAACAAATGTTTCTGCTACCAAAGCTCTGCTAGCTCTCAACTCCCAATTTGATGAAAAGACATGAAAGAAAAATGTCACAACAGGAGAAGGTCAAACGACACGAAAATCTTCGTAACACAAAACCCTTCATGCTCCAGAGGATCAGAAAAAATCTAACAAGTACCATGAAGTACAAATCCCTGATCTGATATGATGACGTCAGCAGAAGAGCGTTAGGACGTGCCTAACCCACCACTCATGTAATCCATGATTAGTTATAGATTGTTTAATCTATCTAATCTGAAATGCTACTCTGAATGTATGCAATTGTTTGATGTATAAAATACACACAGATAGACGAAAAATATAGAATACATGTCCGCCTGTGTGCGAGACAATTTTGTAAGAGGATCAACAGATCCAAGAAGTCCACTAGTAAGCGAGACACTATTCCTGGGAGAACACTTTTCTCTCACGCCAATGCACTGTGTGGATCTGTCACACAATGCTCGAAATCAAGAGAATCAATAGATGATATTGTAGCTATTATGCACATATTCTTCTGAATCTTGTCTGATCTCGAATGAATTGTTGTCTGCTATAATTCGTGTATATATAATTGAACCAAGCTCTCTACAGCAACAAAGAAAATACAAAGAAACAATTCAAGCCTAAGAGGGAGTCAGATCGAAAGCAGAATCAAGATCAGCAAGCAAAAGAAGCCAGCAAAGACAAATGGAGGAACAAAGGAAAGTCGAAACAACAGAGTGGAGACAAGAAGACATGCATGAGATGCAAACACGAAGGACATACTATCGATTTATGTTGGCTAAATCCCATTATTGAGTGTATCCACTGTCATAAGAAGGGTCATGCAGCCATGGACTGCTGCCAGAACCCAAAAAACAGACAAGCTCAAAGGCAATCTGTAATGTTATCTGCCAGTAGGCGTACCTTCAAGAAAAGACAATCTGTATCACTTGAAGGTACGCCTACCTGCAGATCAAGTGCATCAAACCCATGATAATTCGCCAGATATTCTATGGTACAGGAGACTATGCCATATGAATTCAATGGCACTATATCAAGCAAGCCATCATGGAGCAATCATAGGGGTGAGCATCTCGAATGCAACCAGTTCGATGACCTGTGATGCATGTATGAAGGGTGAGATGTCACGTACTCCTTTTGTCAAGGACTCCTACAGAACGACAAAGATTCTGGAGCTAGTACATTCAGACATCTGTGGACCTTTCAATGTGATCTCAATAGGAGGCTCGAAATATTATATCACCTTTATTGATGATTACAGTAAGTTTGCCAGAGTCTACTTCATTCACAATAAATCAGAAGCATTTGACAAATTCACAGAGTATGTGAATTGGGCAAAAAGATGCACAAGAAATAAGGTGAAGTAGATCAGAACAGATCGAGGTGGAGAATACATCTCAAACTGATTCACTGGTTTCTACAATGATTGAGGAATCATCCATAGAAGAACTACATCTTTCTTATACACCGTAGCACAACGATGTTGCAAAAAGAAAGAACAGGACTCTAATGGAAGCTTCTAGGTGCATGATGGCCTATTCGAAGGCTCCAAGAGTGCTGTGGGATGAAGCAGTAGCTATAGCTGCTTACATTCAGAACAAGACAGAAAAATATGGTGTCCTCACACAAGACCACACAAATTATGGTGGGGTAGAAAACCCAATCTGATTCATATTCGAATCTTTGTGCAACATATGCACATGTTCCTGACAAGCTTCTAAAGAAGCTTGATGAGAAAGCAGAACAACGATATCTTGTAGGATATGACAATCATTCGTCATACTACAGAGTCTATATGCTAGAGACAAACACAGTGAAGACAGTCAGAGATATCAAATTCGATGAGAGCAGAATGATGGCCAACGATGATCCTGTCAGTTATGAAGTCCTTGTAAGACAGTACTATAATCTACCAACTGTGACAGAGAAAGCAGAGGACAAACACTCAAACGAAGATGTTCAAGTCGCACCTCATTCGAGCGACGAATCAGATGAAGAAAGATTCGCAAGCCAGCCTACTGCTACAACACCTATAAACCGAAATGGTTTCAGACCTAGCAGATCAAATTAAGGCAAGAGCATTGCAGTACCAGAGGGATCTCCTAGAAGATCGACAAGAGAACGAAGAGCACCAACAAGATTTGTGCTAAGCAGCGCAACTTCTACGTTAGAAGAGTTTTGTGGATTTTGTGGAGAACCACGGACATTCGAGGAAGCAATTGGATGTCCAGAGAAGGACAAATGGATCCAAGCCATGAATGAGGAGATGGAATCCATGAGGAAGAATGAGGTATGGACGTTGCAGCCATTACTAGATAAGCAAAAGACTGTAAAAGGCAAGTGGGTATACAAGCTGAAGTACGGACCGAATGGAGATATTTCAAAGTATAAAGCCAGACTTGTAGCGAAGGTGATACAGTATCGACTATGTTGAGACCTTATCTCTTGTCGTGAAACATTCGTCCCTACATCTACTGTTTGCATATGCAGCTGCTTATGATCTCAGGATTCACAAAAGACGCTTCCGATGTGGGTACATCTCTCAATTTCGTCAAGGTGCAACTCCCTCTAGTGGCAGGCAAAACTTATCCAACTCTTTTGTTTTTTTGTTTTTGCCTGCTCCATTTTGGAAGACTATGATTTTTTTTTTTTTCGAATCTCATCAAGAAAAAGATGCACCACTTTGGTAGACTTTCACCAAAATATCCAAAGTTTTGCTAAAAAATCATAAAAAATGCCAAAATAGAGTAGTAGTAGAATCAACAGAAAACAGTCATATCCTGTTGTTGCTCTCAAAAGTTCCTACTACATGGGATAACCACTTTAGCAAATTCTATTTTGATTTCAAAAAGTCTAGCACCTTGACCTAGTGTTAGCCGATTTTTTGACACAAAAATCGAGATGATAATGTACATTTTTTTTTCAAGTTATTATAAAAATTGGCATGCAATGATAGACACTTGTAGTAGTTTACAACATTAGATACCCATTGGTAGGAGTCTCAGCTCACTGGAATGAGCTAGTAGCAAAACTTTACAACCTTAGAATTGGCCATGATAATTTTTGTGGCCTTAGAAATGGCGTCAAATATGTAATTGTATATACTGGCACTACCGGACAAATTGTTAATGTGTTCAAAAATTTGCTTATACTAATAAAAAACCCTGTGATTTTTAGTAAGTACCATATTTTGTTGGAAATTACCCTAGTTGCAAGCCTCTACCCCTCCATTGTCAACAAAATTTCAAGCACAAGTTGTATAGGGATTTTATGGTAGACTCAAGTAAATGTCTTGACACCCTCGACAACATAAAAAATAACAATAAAAGCCCAAAATCACTAAGGAGATTTAGCATGACAAAAAGAACAATGTAAAAGTAGAGATGTCAAAAAGTATGTGGCCTTCAAGTAACTTTTCTAACAACTCCTCAAGAAGTAGGATTTTGCCATCAAGGAAATTTCTTCTCCCACTACTTTTTTCAAGAATCTTCCGAAGCTCCAAAATGTGAAAAATGCTTGTATAAAAGCTTCCAAACCAGCCTTCAGGAATTTATAGATGAAGGTGTGGGGAGAGCTTGAACAGATGGACTAAGTTGAGGCCATTATGTTGAGGACATTATGAGAGGAGACCACCATGCTAATGTGAAACTAATTCCATGTTGAGTGAGCTCGTTATGGGAGAGGTGCCCATGATTGCACTGCTTAGCTGTTGCCAATGCCAACAGTTCCGTTCTGTTGCTATTGTGGTTACCATTGAGAGCTATTGATGGAAGCAATCACCATTTTGATTTAAGTCTTTTAAAGGATTGCGAGATGTTGTGTTGGAGATGAGATTATATCTTTGGACAAGCCTTATGGCAAAAATTGTCTGCAACCCAAAAGAAAAAAAAATGATTTAACTAGATTCATGATTGATTCATTAGTTGCTAGTTGGTTTGATATCATTCGATTGAATTTAGTTAAATATCATGTGTAGGCATCTAAGACAGCCATGAGGAATGCAAATAATTTAGGTGTCTAAGACACCATGCATTCTTCGATTTTATATTCCATAAATACTCAACAATTTAGATTTGGAAGAAATTTAATTGCAAGCATTCAATACACAATCACAACACATACACAAAATATAATCACACACTTAAGTGCAGTAAGTAAATCTATATAATAAAGCTACTTGAAGTGTATATTAATCGGATCATTGTTAGCTGATGCCATGCCCCTGAGGTATCAATGCAGTATCTCACCACCCAAAAAGGGTTTCCAGCAGAGATGAAGTTGAGAGCCGAGTCTGAGAGCACGAGAATCATTAGTGCTAGGCTAAATGGATATTCTGTGGGCCCCATGGTAATTCTCGAGAGATGGAAAGCCATGTGGGAGCTAGTAATTTAGACTCTCTCAACTTGAGTTATGTTTTTAATAAAGAGGCCTCCTATTATCTAGTAAGAGGTGGAACTCAAATCCTTATAGATTGGGGTTCACTCTGTTGCAAGAGGTGGACTCCAAATTATGATACAATTGGATTCTACAGCTCGTGGGTATAGATAGAGGCCTCCACCACGAGTTTCATAACATGTATTATGTACTGAAATGCTGTTGCTCCTTGAATTGAAGAGTACTGATGTATGAATGTGTTTGTTGTTGTTCATTTCTCTCTTAAGAATTGGTTTGGGATTAGTATCAGGGCTTGGAGGCTGATCCATCATTCTACTCAGTTCAAGTGCTTCCTAGTTATCGGCTCCATGATGAGTTCTTTTTACAACTATTGAGTGATAGTTGTAATAAGCACTTTGTAGTTTGTGTTAGCATCAGGTAGATGTGCAGGACTTGGAGATTGATCCACCATTCCACTAAGTTCCGATGTTTCCTGGTTTCTGGCTCCCTGAGGAGTTCTTCTTACAACTGTTGAGTGACAGTTGTAAGAAGCACTTTGTAGGTTCTATGATTTTAGTTTAAAAGAGGTTGTGCTGATTCTATTATTTTAGTAGAAGTAGGCTTAGTTTAATCCCTTGATGTTTATGTAGATTAGATTAATAATAATTTACAGTCTGTAAAAATAATAAAAGAACTGAAACAGTCTGTAGAATGTAGGAATTTTTTGAGTCTCTTAGAGCTTTTTCGAGTTTATCATAATTTTTTGATTTTTTCAACATTTTTTTCAGTTTTTTATAGGAAAATTGTGTTTGATGATTGCATCCGACGAATTGCACAACAAGACTTTCTCTGACAATTGCATCCGACGACCTGCCCAAAAAATCTCTCTGATGACAAGTTTTAAATTTTTTTTTGAATTTTTCAATTTTTTGGACTTTTGGACTTTTTTCTCGAATTATGAAATTGGTGATAGAAACAGATTGGAACGGATAGGTTGATGAAGGTAGGGAAACATGATGAGGGTTTTGGTAAAAGGTGAAAGAATTGACAATATCACAGTTGCAGCTTCAAATCTTTGTAGTGTTGAGCTTTCATCACTAATTACTTGGTATAGAACTCACTTTATCCTACAGGTCCACTATCATCTTCATCTTTTCCTTCGATCCGTTATTTGTTGAGACTCGGCCAAGATCTTTGTCTGTTTCTTGATCTTTTCTATTGTATTGGCCTTCTCAGCAGAATCTGTTTGATTCTTTTTTCTTCTTTTTTATTATCTTTTCTTGCAGCTTCACCTGCTTTCATTCTGATTGACCAACCAATGTAGGTGGTAGTTGGTCTCCGCAAGACACTATAATGATCTTTTAGCTGCCTCGGTAAGACTACCAGGGTTTGAAAAGAGATGAATAGTGAGATAACAGAAAGATGTACGGTAAGGTGGTGGTGGTGGTATTCTGATGATGGAAGTTGCGATAGATGGTGTGGATGATATAACAGACATGAAAGTAGATACAAATGTCGTGGCAAGAGAAGTGGATGACGAGAATGTGGATGGTGTGGATGTAGGAGTGGTTGAAGGAGAAGACTGATTTCCCAATACTCGTACTTCTCTCTCCTTAAGGATCTTCATCTTCCCAGTGCTCAAAACCTGAGGTTTATGATTGGGGTGCTCTTCTTGGTTGAGTCTCGTTGAATTGTCTGTCTGCCTTTGTCTTCTTGAGTGGGATCAACTGCAAGTATATCCTCCCTCCCCTGAATCTGTTGCCTATGGCGGCTATTGGAATGCGAGGGAATGATGTGAGTAGTTGGAATGTCCCGGTTGGTGATGGGGACCTGGATCTTGTAGCAGCAGGTGATTGCACTTGTGGTGATTGTTGACAAAATTTCCAGGTTTCACACGTGTGGGGAATGTCCACAAGTATGATGGATCTAATTAAGCTTTGTGATTAGCACAGTAACCTGATTCTAGATTGATTAGCAAGATCTAGTTCAGAAGAAATGGCTTAACCACAATCTAGCATGCTAAGCAACTAAATATGATAGCAATGAATCAATAATGAGCAAAAGTACAAGAGATCAGTGTATAAGCATTAGCTTCAACACGAGTTAGAGAGAGAAAAGTAGAGAGATAACAAGCAAAATAGTTTAGATCCAAAATGACATGAGATAGCTACAAAACTTTGGTTCTTCATCATTGATTGTGAGGAGAGCTACACATATTTATGGAGTTTGAGGTAGCTCGAGGTAGAACCACATCCATCCATTACAAAATGACATCTAAAGTGACACCTAGAGTCTATGTGACATTTGTCACTTGCCATGCATGAAATTCTACCAACTTGATACAAGTGTACTAGTTCTAACTAGAAATGTCCAAATCATCATGCACGTGTCCATTACACTTTGTGCATGCCTTGCATGTCACTATGGATCACTTACAATTAATCCATGTGAATTGCCACGAGTTTCTACAAGCATGACTTTGCTAATTCTATGTCTACAAACTATATGCAAGTTGTATTCATCAATCTAGATATTACATAACCATGTAGCTCAAGTTCTATCTAGGCCAAACTTGGTTTTAACACTCCTCCTAAAAAATAATCTATATTGATTTGAACATGGATCTTGGTATAACTCCAAGATTGGCTCTATGCTTGATGAAGGAACTTTTGCTCAAAGGTTTGGTGAGCATATCAGCAATACAAGATGATGTGTCGATGTGCTCCAATTTGATCTCACCTCCAATTAGCTTCTCTCTCACAAAGTGATGTGCAACTTCGATATGCTTGCTCCTTGCATGGAATATTGGGTTGTTGGCAAGGGCTTGGGCTGAAATGTTGTCACACACGATCACAGGTAGATCCTCTTCCATGAAACTTCCTTTGTTGTAGTGAGTGCCTTGTACTCAGCTTCACATGATGAGAGTGATACAGTATCTTGCTTTTTGGAAAGCCAAGATATCAAGTTTCCTCAAGACATATGACATAAGCACTTGTAGATTTTCGATCTGCTCTATCACTTGCAAAATCCGAGTCAAAAGAACCAATAATAGAAAGATCTTCACTTTTATACAATAAACCAAAATCAAAAGTTGAAGATATATATCTAAGCACTCTCTTGGCCATTTTCCAATGATAAACAAAAGGATTTTGCATAGCCTGGCTCAACTTATGAACACTAAAGCTTATGTCAGGTCTAGTTATTGTGAGCCAAATTAAGGAACCTATAAGACTTCTAAAAAGTGTGATGTCCACGAAGGATCTTTTATCACCTTTGTTAGAGTCCTTTACATTTTGCTCCGTAGGTGTTTCTATACTCTTACAATTCAACATATTGAACTTTTTAAACATTGAAAGAGCATACTTGGATTGACATACAAAAGCTTTATCTTTAAGAAAGTCAATCTCTAATCCTAGAATATAGTGAATTTTTCCAAGATCTTGCATCTTGAACTCTTTTCCAAGTGCAATCTTGGTTTCCTCAACTAACTTGATGCAACTTCCTATCAGAATGATATCATCAACATAAATAAGAAGGATGACAATATCTTTATCAAAAAGCTTGACATATAAGGAAGGATCATAGTTACTAGGATTAAATCCTAGTGACTCAAGAAGTCAAGAATACCAAGACCATATAAACTTTTGAAGAGCAAGCAAACTTTTTCTTGGTCATGGATGAGCCCAATAGGCTGATCCATATAAATCTCTTCTTCTAGGTATCCATTTAGAAATGCATTAGAGACATCTAGTTGAAGAACTTGCCAATTGGAAAAACAAGCAAGAGAAATTATGATTCTAATTGATACCATCTTTGCAACTGGAGCAAAGGTCTCCTCATAATCAAGTTCATAAACTTGAGCGAAACCTTTAGCACAAAGACTAGCCTTGTACTTGTTGATTGTGACATCTTGATTATACAAAAAACCCACTTGCAACCAATGGTGTGCTTGTTGGATGGAAGATCCACAAGCTACCATGTCTTATTGGCCATCAAAGCATCATATTCCTCCTCCATGGCAAGGTACCATTCCTTCTGAGTTGAGAGCATCATATACATCCTTCGGCTCCTCATGAGAAATAAAATAAGCACAAATAGTGGAGTTGATTTCCACTTGCTTGTCTCTATCTTTATAGGTAAGCCTTCTAGGCTCGGATCTTTCTCTTTGAGATCTCCTTGGTGAAAAGATTCGAGGTGACTCCTCCTCAATTCTCGGCCCCATCTCCCCAAAGCAAGCACAACCAAAAACTCTAAGGTGATCTACCTTAGGTTTCTTCTTAAACAAGACTTCAAAAGGTGATTTTCCAGCAAGTGCATTGTGAGGTAATCTATTGCACAAATAGTTTGCACAATTTATAGCTTCACCCCAATATTCAATAGGCAAAGAAGCTGCTACTCGAATTGCTTTAGCACATTCACATAAAGATCTGTTTTTCCTCTCAGCTACTCCATTTTGAGATGGAGAATAAGCACAAGAAAATTCTCTCTTTATTCCTTCACCTTCACAATAATCATGAAACTTGTTGGAGATGTATTCACCTCCTCCATCACATCTTAAAGCTTTAACTTTGAAAGGAAATTGTTTCTCAACATAAGCTTTGAAGATTAGGAAGTGATAAAACACCATAGCCTTTGAAGAAAGTAGATACAACCAAGTATATCTAGTAAAGTCATCAATAAAGGTGACAAAACATGTTGCACCACCAATACTTTTAGAAGAAAAAAATGTACATCTGAGTGTATAAGCTCCAAAGGATGAGTAGTCTTTATAAAAGACTTCTGATATGGCTTTCTGTGTGACTTTGCAATGGCACAAGCCTCACAAGGCTTGAAATCTTTAGAAAGAGATTTTGGAAGACCAATAGCCTTCACCTTCTTAACCATAGAAGACATAGATTTAAAGTTAGGATGACCCAACATTCTATGCCACAGCTCCTCCTTAGATAACAAAGCAACTTCACAAAGATTTGCATTCTCATAAGAATTCAACTTAAAAATTCCACCACATCTTGATTCATCAGCAAGGATTTCATCATTTTTCTTGATAAAACAAGTATTGGAATTGAACTTTACATCACAACCATTATCAAGCAACTTTCCCACACTAATTAAGTTCTTTGTAAGATTTGGAATGAAAAGAACACTAGAAAGTGCAAGAACTTTTGAAGAAGTAAGTTTCAATGGAATGTTGCCAATTCCTTCTATTGGGCACTCATGATCATTAGCAATACAAATAGATCTCTTGAGTCCTTTGTAAGGTAAGATTGAGTCAAATGACTCCTTTGAACAACACATATGTGAAGAAGCTCCACTGTCTATGTACCAAGCTCCATCTTTCTTGAAAGGTGATGATGAAAAACTGGACACCACGAGTGATCCTTCTCCATCACTTGCAACAGAATCTTCAATATCTTTTGAGAGATTAGCTTGCTTGAGTTGGTTTTTCTTCTTAAAGCAATTAGAGGCATAGTGCCCCTTTTTGCCACAGAAGAAACACTTCACTTTCTTCTTCTTGGTCTTTGAGTTAGAAGGATGAGATGTATCATCCTCTTCACCATCTTTGTCTCGATATTTGGCCTTGTCTTTGTTGGATGCTTGAGAGAACTGATTCTTCTCCTTCCTTTCTGCATGCCTTTAGAGGGCTTTGTCACTTCCACCATGTTCAAGTTTGTTCATCCTGGAGAGTTTATAGCTTTGTCTAGATTCTTCAGAAATAAGAATTCCTTGGACAGTTTCTAGATTAGGCAACTCCTCCTTAATAGCAAAAGACTAAACAAGATTATCATAGTCATCTCTCAAGCCATTCAGTATGACTTGAACTAGCTCATCTTGGTTAATAGTAACACCAACATAGGAAAGCTCTCTATGTAAATCTTTAACTCTCAAAACATCGTTAGATGCACTCTCTTCACTTCTTTGGAAACTTTGGAAAATCTGATTCCTAAGAGTGAGTATTCTAGAAGTATTCTTTGCTTCATAGATGGACTTTAGTGCATCTCAAGCTTCTTTGCCTGTAGTGCAAGATCCTATCTCTCTCAGAATTTTATTAGATACATTCATCTTAATGAAATGTAGAGCCATTCTTGCTCTCTTTCTATACTTAGGAATTTCAGCCTGTGTTTGAGGCTCCTCCTCAACACCAAGCACAATATCCATAACATCCTGGAGTATCAAAATAGACTCCATCTGAACTTCCAAATTGAGTAATTAGAAGTGTTTAGTCTTTCATTGGCTTCTAGAAGATAACCTCCCTGAGATGCCATTTTAATGAAGACTTCTTAGTTATTGGACTGAGATATGTTTGAGCTTGCTCCAATCAGACTTAAAAATTGCTGCTCTCTTTCACTATAGGTATTTTCAACGATGTACTACCTTCCTATGTGAAGCACTTGCAACTGTATTTGAGATGAATCTCAAATATTCCACAAGACAAGATATCTAGATCAGACACACAAAGTGGATTGAGACACTTTGGCTAGTTTGAATCCTACTTTTGGCATGTGTGAAATGCTTCAAAAGAAAACACAATTGACTCTCAGAAGGCTCAAAAGGTGTTCATTACTTCAAATTCAATCATGATCTTCAGTTTCTTGTGTAGGATGCTCAAAACAATGGATTCAGAACAAAGCAAGATTGAATCAAATCAAAATCTTGTCACTCAGATTTTGGACATATCCCTATCCTCTTTAAGAGCTTATAACTCTTGCTAGACACATAAGATTGATTTGGTTTCAATTTTTATGAAAAGTACAGATCATAAGCTTTCCAACAAGCTATAACACTGCTATCTTTGGATCTCTCTGATTTTCACACGTGTGAAATTCCAGAATTCTGTACTACCACATTTCAGGCCTGAAAATTCAGTTCCAATCCGATTTGATCCAAATACACTTCAAAGAAAGGTGAGAAAAAGTGCAAAACTATTTTTTTACTTGATTTAGCTCTCAATTTCTTGTACAATCAGAGATGTTAGCATGCAAAGCTTAATTTGGCTCAGATACCATGACAAAATTTCCAGATTTCACACGTGTGGGGAATGTCCACAAGTATGATGGATCTAATTAAGCTTTGTCAAGATCTAGTTCAGAAGAAATGGCTTAACCACAATCTAGCATGCTAAACAACTAAATATGATAGCAATGAATCAATAATGAGCAAAAGTACAAGAGATCAGTGTATAAGCATTAGCTTCAACACAAGTTAGAGAGAGAAAAGTAGAGAGATAACAAGCAAAATAGTTTAGATCCAAAATGACATGAGATGGCTACAAAACTTTGGTTCTTCATCATTGATTGTGAGGAGAGCTACACATATTTATGGAGTTTGAGGTAGTTCAAGGTAGAACCACATCCATCCATTACAAAATAACATCTAAAGTGACATCTAGAGTCTATGTGACATTTGTCACTTGCCATGCATGAAATTCTACCAACTTTTTACAAGTGTACTAGTTCTAACTAGAAATGTTCAAATCATCATGCATGTGTCCATTACACTTTGTGCATGCCTTGCATGTCACTATGGATCACTTACAATTAATGCATGTGAATTGCCACGAGTTTCTACAAGCATGACTTTGCTAATTCTATGTCTACAAACTATATGCAAGTTTGTATTCATCAATCTAGATATTACATAACCATGTAGCTCGAGTTCTATCTAGGCCAAACTTGGCATTTTGCATTTATGAGCTACATACTTGCATGATACAATATATGTAGCAAGCCAAGAAATCAATATGGATTTTTTTTCAATTTTAACAATTGTGGCTGTTGAGTATCCATCAACGGTAGTTGTTGGGCACATTTGGTGATATAGGCACATGCAACTGCTAGCTTTGGATCGTCGATAGTATCCAAGCTGGACTTTCATTGAATTAAGGACTCATTTGGCTGGTCTGTCAGTTGATGCCATCAGTTGAGTCTTTGGTAATTGCTTCAGCAAGAATCCCTTGGTTGAAAGATGTTGTTGAAACTTAATCAAGAGATTCGACAGAAGTCAAGGTGATTGTAGCACTCTCTGAGAGCACTTGGTCGTGGCACTCAAGTAGAACATTTGGTGAAGCGCTCGGTTAGAACAGTTGGTCGAAGCACGTTGGACTAAATTTTCACAATGTCTCTATAGTTGACTCCAAGATCAATATCTCAATTATATGCAAGAATCAACTTTGAAATGACATGGATCTCTCAAAAACTTGGATATGCATAAATATCCTAAACTCTCTACAAGGTAATTTGGAGATGGATAGATAAATAAAAATTCATGTTTGAGCTATTCTACAAGTATGACTTGTCGTTTACAGAGAGTCGATAAATGCAGACTACAAGACAAACAAAAAATTCATTCAAAAGAGAGTGGATGCCAGATAGTGCCTATGGTGGAAAACTTCGGTTGAACCTTTCGGTCGAGGAGACTCGGTTTGAGTTCCTTAGTGAAGATTCGGTGGAAGAGTTCAGTGGAAGAGAGTCAATTCAAAACATTCGGATGGAAGCCTCGGCTAAAGAGCCTCGGTTGTGACGTCCATGGTGTTTTGGTAGTATACGAACCATCAGATATAGCATTGGATGTAAGATAGAAAAATGATCATCGGATGTTTAGCAATCAATATGAAATAGTCAAACATCAGACATAAAATCGGATATGACGAAGGATTGAGGAGTTGGATATAAAATGCCATGACTCTCAGATGTGCTAGTCGGATGTAACTTAAGTAACAATGTAGAGGCTTGTCGGATGTTTTGGTGATTGCAGCCTCAGATGTACTTAGTGATGAATGGAAATGTCTCAGACTGGTTTGTCTCTGACGGAATTTTATAGCAAAATCAGATTAACAATATGAGATTCTGTATGGATTGTTTCTCAGATAGGATTGAACGTGTAGGATATGACTGATATGACATATGAATCATGAAAATCTGAGTAATGGTGAGGACCTCTGAAGCTCGCCGGATGCAACTGAATAGTCATCGGATGCAAAACTTGGAATACAAACGGAATGCAGTGTCAGATGTAAATGGTTGGCGGATGCAAATTGTTAGCGGGTGCGAATGGTTGGCGGATGCAATGGCGTCAGATGGGGTTGGCGGATGCAAAAGTATGTCTGAAAAAATAAACGTGATCGAGAAAAAATGCAGGGGGTCGAAAAAAAATCAAAACTAGTCTAAAAATGTTAGTGGCTCGAAAAAGGATAAGAGATCGAAAAAATAAATGATATTGAAAACAAACAAGGTATTGAAAAAATGTAGACAATATAAAAAAATGAGAATTCGAAAACATCTGGGACCGAAGTTTTAATGCATCGAAAAACTAGGGATCGAATAAGATTATCTGGGACCTATTCCGTTGGGCATAAAAATGAGATTCATCACATTCGAAGCCATCGAAAAGGAGATAGGCTGTGAGAAGTCTCTTGACAAAAAGAAAGCTGAAAAGAACAAGCAAGAGATTCTCATTACGCAGGGCTATCTTGATAATCTGCTGTGACTTTGAAGTGTTGCCAAGAAGCGCGACATTATCAATCAATAAGTTCTTGGTTTTACGCAGGCAAATGCTGATCTATGCCTTTTCAAGAATCAAGCGTCAAAGCTAAGGCATTGCAGTGGGACCTGCAACACTATAGGGGGAGGATAATGTTAGCTGATGCCATGCCCCTGAGGTATCAATGCAGTGTCTCATCACCCAAAAAGGGTTTCCAGTAGAGATGAAATTGAGAGCCGAGTCTGAGAGCACGAGAATCATTAGTGCTAGGCTAAATGAATAGTGAGCCCCATGGTAATTCTTGAAAGATGGAAAGCCATGTGGGAGCTAGTAATTTAGAGACTCTCAACTTGAGTTATGTTTTTAATAAAGAGGCCTCCTATTATCTAGTAAGAGGTGGAACTCAAATCCTTATAGATTGGGGTTCACTTTGTTGCAAGAAGTGGACTCCAAATTATGATATAATTGGGTTCTACAGCTCGTGGGTATAGATAGAGGCCTCCACCACGAGTTTGTATTATGTTTAGAAATGTTGTTGCTCCTTGAATTGAAGATTCTATTACTTGCATTTTTTTTCATGCTCCATCTTCATGCATATAGTTTGGGTACTGATGTATCAATGTGTTTGTTGTTGTTCATTTCTCTCTTAAGAATTGGTTTGGGATTACTATCAAGTAGATGTGCAGGGCTTGGAGGCTGATCCATCATTCTACTCAGTTCAGATGCTTCCTAGTTATCGGCTCCCTGAGGAGTTCTTTTAACAACTATTGAGTGATAGTTGTAATAAGCACTTTGTAGTTTGTGTTAGCATTAGGTAGATGTGCAGGACTTGGAGATTCATCCACCATTCCACTAAGTTCCGATGTTTCCTGGTTTCTGGCTCCCTGAGGAGTTCTTCTTACAACTGTTGAGTGACAGTTGTAAGAAGTACTTTGTAGGTTCTGTGATTTCAGTTTAAAGGAGGTTGTGTTGATTCTTGGATTTTAGTAGAAGTAGGCTTAGTTTAATTCCTTGATGTTTATGTAGATTAGATTAATAATAATCTATAGTTTGTAAGAATAATGAAAGAACTGAAACAATTTGTAGAATGTAGGAAATCGAGTTCCTGAGGTGATCTACCTTAGGTTTCTTCTTAAACAAGACTTCAAAAGGTGATTTTCCAGCAAGTACATTGTGAGGTAATCTATTGCACAAATAGTTTGCACAATTCATAGCTTCACCCCAATTTTTAATAGGCAAAGAAGCTTCAACTCGGATTGCTTTAGCACATTCACATAAAGATCTGTTTTTCCTCTCAGCAACTCCATTTTGAGATGGAGAATAAGCACGAGAAAACTCTCTTTTTATTCCTTCACCTTCACAATATTCATGAAACGTGTTGGAGATGTATTCACCTCCTCCATCACATCTTAAAGCTTTACTTTGAAAGAAAACTGTTTCTCAACATAAGCTTTGAAGATTAAGAAGTGATCAAATACCATATCTTTTGAAGAAAGTAGATACAACCAAGTATATCTAGTAAAGTCATCAATAAAGGTGACAAAACATGTTGCACCACCAATACTTTTAGAAGAAGAAAAATGAACATCCGAGTGTATAAGCTCCAAAGGATGAGTAGTCTTGATAAAAGACTTTTGATATGGCTTTCTATGTGATTTTGCAATAGCACAAGCCTCACAAGGCTTGAAATCTTTGGAAAGTAATTTTGGAAGACCAATAGCCTTCTCTTTCTTAACCATAGAAGACATAGACTTAAGGTTAGGATGCCCCAACCTTCTATGCCACAACTCCTCCTTAGATAAAAAAGCAACTTCACAAAGGTTTGCATTCTCAAAAGAATTCAACTTGAAAATTCCACCATATCTAGATCCATCAGCTAGAACCTGATCATTTTTCTTGATAAAACAAGTATTGGAGTTGAACTTTACATCATAACGATTATCAAGCAATTTTCCCACACTAATCAAGTTCTTTGTAAGTTTTGAAATGAAAAGAACATTAGAAAGTGCAAGAACTTTGGAAAAAGCAAGTTTTAATGAAATGTTGCCAATTCTTTCTATGGAGCACTCATGATCATTAGCAGTGTAAATAGATCTCTTAAGTCCTTTGTAAGGTACAATTGAGTCAAAAGACTCATTTGAACAACACATATGTGAAGAAGCTCCACTATCTATGTACCAAGCTCCATCTTTCTTGAAAGGTGATGAAGAAAAACTGGACACCATGAGTGAGCCTTCTCCATCACTTGGAACAAAAACTTCTTCAATCTCTTTGGAGAGATTTGCTTGCCTTAGTTGGTTTTTTTTGTTTTCAAGCAATTAGAGGCATAGTGCCCCTTCTTGCCATAGAAGAAACACTTCACTTTTTTCTTCTTGGTCTTTGAAGTAGAAGGATGAGATGAATCATCCTCTTCACCATCTTTGTCTCGATCCTTGGCTTTGTCTTTGTTGGATGCTTGAGAGTGCAAGATCCTATCTCTCTCAAAATTTCATTGGATACATTCATCTTAATGAAATGTAGAGACATTCTTGCTCTCTTCCTCTACTTAGGAATTTCAGCCTGTGCTTGAGGCTCCTCCTCAACACCAAGCACAATGTCCATAACATCCTAAAGTGTCTAAATAGACTCCATTTTGAACTTCCAAATTGAGTAATTAGAAGTATTTAGTCTTTCATTTGCTTCTAGAAGATATCCTCCTAGAGGTGCCATATATGAAGACTTCTTAGTTATTGGACTGCAATATGTTTGGGCTTCTTCCAATCAAACTTAATGTTGCTGCTCTCTTTCACTATAGGTATTTTCAAGGATGTACTACCTTCCTATGTGAAAAAATTGCAACTATAGATGGATCTCAAATATTCCACAAAACAAGATTATCTAGATCAGACACACAAAGTGGATTGAGACACTTTGGCAAGTTTGAATCCTACTTTTGGCATGTGTAAAATGCTTCAAAAAAAAATACTATTAATACACAGAAGGCTCAAAGGGTGTTCAATTACTTCAAACTTAGTCTTGATCTTCAGTTTCTTGTGTAGGATGTTCAAAACAATGGACTCAGAATAAAGCAAGGTTGAATCAGATCAAAATGTGGTCACTCGGATTTTGGACCTCTCCCTACCCTCTTTAAGAGCTTATAACTCTTAATAGACATATCAGATTGATTTGGTTTCAATTTCTATGAAAATTACACATCATAAGCTTTCCATGAAGCTATAGCACCACTATCTTTGGATCTACAAGCAAGGAGATAGAAGGGACTGAAAATCTCTAATTTTCACACATGCGGAATTCCAAAATTCCGTACTACCACTTTTCAGACCTGAAAATTCAGTTCCAATCCAATTTGATCCAAACACACTTTAGAGAAAGGTGAGAAAAAGTGTATAACTGCTTTTTTGCTTGATTTAGCTCTCAAATTCTTGTACAATTAGAGATGTTAACATGCAAAGCTCAATTTGGCTTCGATACCATGACAAAATTTCTAGAATTCACACGTGTGGGGATGATCCACATGTATGATAGATCTAATTAAGCTTTATGATTAGCACAATAACCTGATTCTAGATTGAATAGCAAGATCTAGTACATAAGTTATGGCTTAACCACAATCTAGCATGCTAAGCATCATAGAATGATAGCAATGAATCATAAATGAGCAAAAGTACAAGAAATTAGTGTATTAGCATTAGTCTCAACACGAGTTAGAGAGAGAAAGATAGAGAGATATCAAGCAAAAATTGTGTGGATCCAAAATGGCATGAGATAGCTACAAAGCTTTGGTTCTTCATAAAAAAATATGAGAAGAGCTACACATATTTATGGAGTTTGAGGTAGCTCAAGGTAGAACCACATCCATCCACCTTTCAATGACATCTAAAGTGAAAACTAGAGTCTATGTGACATTTGTCACATCTCATGCATGTATCTCTACCTACTTTTACCAAGTGTCCTAGTTCTAACTCGAATTGTACAAATCATCATGCATGTGTCCATTTCACTTTGTGCATGCCTTGCATGTCACTATGGATCACTTACAATTAATGCATGTGAAATGCCACGAGTTTCTACAAGCATAATTTTGCTAATTCTATGTCTACAATCTATATGCAAGTTGTAATCATCAAACTAGATATGACATATCAATGTAGCTCGAGTTCTATCTAGGCCAAACTTGGCATTTGTGTTTATGGAACAACATACTTGCATGGTACAATGTTTGTAGCAAGCCTAAAGTCAAGATGGATTATTTTTCCATTTCAACAATCATATCAAGAAATGTCTTAATAAGCATTCAAGTCACGTTTATGTGCCACTCTATAGTGATTGTGAATGTGTTTACCCTTTTCTAGATTATTCTACTAAGAAAGAACGAGACACAAAAGTTCTGCCATTAGCTTTGTTGAACCTACTCAGTGTAGTGTCTAAAAAAACCACACCGAATCCTTGCTATATGTCATACTCGAGCTCATAAATGCAATGTGTCAGACTCCCATATAGAAGTCTCCCCAAGCTTTAGTGGAAAATATACTAGCCTATTATATATATGGGATATAACCAAACACTATAGCCCAGAACAACTATTGTCAAAAAGAAAAAGAAACACTAAGTAGAAGAGGAGCATGCCAAGTATAAAAAATTGAAGCACTGGTGTCCACACCATTTTACATATCCAACTGACTGCTCCTCCATAGAGTCTGAAACAACCTCTTATGATGGATTTGTTGTCATCCCTTCAAGTGGACCAGCTTGCATCACTATATGCTTCCAAAATAAACTTTGTATTGCCCCTATACATGATGCCTAAATGCGATGTGCCCTTAAGATATTGAACAATTCTCTTGGCAGTTCTCCAACGTGCTCTTCCAAGGCTATTAGAAAATTGACTGAGTGAATATATTGAGTAGGCAAGATCAAGTCTACTACACACAGTTAAGTACATGAGATTGCCTATCAAGCTCCTATATGGTACTTTTTCCATTTCAATTTTCTCTTTTTCTATCAAAAGACAGTCTTCTCTAGTAAGTAAAACACCAAACTCCATTGGAGTCGTAATCCCTTTGCACCCTTCCATATTAAACTGTTTTACAATCTGTAATGCATATCTAGATTGACTTATATGCAAAATTTTGTTTTGCGTATCTCTAGATATTAATCTGAGACATGATTTGGCCTCTCCAAAGTTTGTAACTCATCAGATCCAACTACATCACCTTCATGTAAACTTAATTTTAACTGGATTACATGAAACATTGGGTGAGCAGTCAACTTATTCTGAAGATCAAGTTGTAAGCTAAAGAATCAATTTTTCTTATAATCCAAAGCGGTCCACAATATCTGGTAGACAACTTATAATGCTTACTCGTCTTAGAATCTTTCAAAATTCTAAGATATACCAAGTCATCAACTTTAAAATCTCTGGGAGACCTCTTAAGATCATCATAGTGCTTAGATCTGTCCTAAGCACTACAGATACTATCATGTGCCACTTGCAACATTTCATGGATATCATTCAGAAAATCTGCAACTTTCTGGATCTTAACGGACTTCATCTCCACATTTGTAAGAAAACTCAATTTTAAGGAATGTAATCTTCCCACTGAGACTGCTTGTGAGACACATATGTACTCAACATATCCTCCATAGTCTGGTTAGTCCTTTCCGTCTGGCCATCCGATTCACGATGATCAGTTGAACTAAAACTAAGCGAGGTTTCTAGCTTATGGAATACAACTGACCAAAATTGACCTGCAAACTTAGGATATCTGTCACTAACAATATCACTTGGCAATCCATAAATCCTGAATAATATCTCCACAAAGATCTGGGCTAAATCTGAAGCCTTGGCAGTTGACTTTACTATTATGAACATAGCTAACGTATTTAACCTGTCCACTACAACCCAAATAGAATCATTTTGACATCGGGTCTTTGAAAGTCCAACTACAAAATCCATAGATATGCTTTCCCATCGTTTTTGAGGAATATATAAGGGATGTAACAACCCTCCAGTCTTTAAGCGTTCCGCTTTGGCTAACTAACAAGGTTTACATTTAATCACATAAGACTCGACATATGGCTTGAGTTTTGGCCAATACAACTCTCTTTTGACAAAGTCCAAAGTCCTGTGTATACCTGGATGACCTGCATAGGGTACGTCATAACATTCATAAAAAATTCTCTTCTTTATCTCATCATCCGCTGGTACACAAACTTTCCCATTCCGAAATAACAATCGACCTCAGATAGAGAAATGTTCCATTATCTTCTTATCTTTCTTAGGAACTTGAGATCGAGTGTGTTCTCTATTGTTTTGTGTTGTAGGCAGGATCTTGAGGAGGCGGCTCTTACATTGGTATCAAAGCAAGGCTTATGAAGATTGGAGAACTTGGAGAAGGGCTACTTTTTGTCGAAATTCTGATGTGGATCAATTAGAATTCTCTTCCAAGTGGATAGCAAGATGGCAAGTGGATGTACTATCCCGGTTTCCATTTGCATGTTGCTAAGATCAATTTCTCTCAAATTTTTTTGGGGTTTTATGAAGAATTGTCCTAGAAAGCCAATTTGTGATGCTTTTTTGGAGCTTTTTCTTGTGTAGCTCAAATCTTATGTAGATCTGAATTTTCCAGCAAAAGTACTTTCATTTTAACAAAATCCTATTGGTAGGATTTCCATTCATGTAATTTCATATTTTGAAATTTTGATAGTTTTTGTTAATATTGACGGAGTAATGCCAAACCATTCAATAAAAAAGAAAAACAGTCCAAATTTATTCGAAAAATTGTAATTGATAGGAACTGATCAAAAGTAAAAAATTGATTTCATTTCATGGTTAAATCCTATGGTGAATTGTATGCAAAAGATCATATTGGTGCTATTTTTCATACTAGTGGATGATTTTTGTATATTAGGAATTCGACCCAGATAGAAATGAAATTGTTTCAGACTTTTTCCTACAATAATTCACTTTTTACATTTACTAGTGTCTGTACATCTTCTTAGTACCTAAGCTGAAACAGATTTTCAAGGGACTGAAAATCTTAAGGAGGGAAGAAGAGTGGACATTAGAGGTTGTATTTTGTAGTTAGGATTTTGGTAATCCTTGGAAATAATTGCTTAATACTAGATATTAATTTTCTGGATTGACTTCATAACTAATATCTTTGTAACCATTGAATTTATTGGATTCCACAATTTTGGATGTCAATTGCGATGTTAGAAGTAGAATTTGATACATGGATTACACTGGATTTCATTCAAGGGTACCGACTGTTTCTAGCTTGCGCAGTGAAAAGTGACACCATCTCGGGTTGATAATCTGTTGTGGTATCGGGATCAGGATGGTGTTCCATTGTGTACTGTCGTGTATTTTGTGGTTTGTATGGGTTTTTGTTGTTTTTGTGTTTTTTGATTTTTTTAGGGTTTTTTTTTTTTTTGGGTAGAAGGGAAGTCAAGGGGGAGACTCGGCATCAAACGAGCTTTATATTGGTATGAGTTGTGTTTTTTGGGGGTTTTTTGGGTATTTATGCCTTTTTTTTTTTTTTTTGAGCTCTTGGCTCAAGAGAGCCTATGTTTGTTAATGGTTATTCCATCATCGGCTACATTTTGTGTTGTTATTGGTGGAGAATTTGTCTTCTCCTAGGTGATCAAATCTTTCTTAGTGGCATTAGCTCTTTGAAGAACAATATCTTAGTGAGAAAGAAGAATCACAACTTTTGATTTTGAATTTCATTCCAACTCTTAAGAGGTAGAGTCATTGGTGGAATCCAATAAGGGTGAATGAATTAAATTTATTGAGCAAAAATTGACATAGTATGTATGAAACTCAAATTAGTTCTATTCAACTTTCTTTGTGAGAGTGTGAGGGTCAAGTTGTGATCCCATTGGATGTCTAGAATGAGGAGGAGTCCATATTTGAGTATTCATGCATGGTTGGGATCTTTGTGAATCTCTAGATGTCTAATTTTTAAGCTTTGTGAAATTTTTTTGACATAAGTTGTTATCAAACTATTACGAATCCATTGAAGAGTGTGAAAAATGCAAAAATTATGCTTGGTCAAGGCCAAATCTATGTATATAGGATGATTACACATGTGTGGAGCCTGTTCCCACGTGTGAAATAGATGTACTTTTCATGTAGTACAATCATATAGCTTGTACATATAGTTTAAATCAAGTACTATTGGCTAAAAAGGCCAAAATCATGTTTTTTAGTCATATGCCACATGACATCAATCTAGAGATTGCATGAAGCCACATCATGAGATTAGGTGTCAAATCCCATGTGTAGAGGTCTGCTCACATGTGTGGAATAAGCTGAGGAAGTCGAATTTGCACTTCTAGAAGAGTTTTTCCTAGTTCTCTACATAGAAGAAAAATGGACCAAAACTGCTCAAAATAGAGGTTTTGTCCAAGTGTCAATTTTGCATGATGCATCATTACATGACAAAGCACCCTCACACATGTGAGATTAGAGGGATGATCAGTACCACGAGCTCCCACTTTTTGTATATATAGAGCCACATTTGGCCATAATTATTAAGCAACACCAATCTTGGTTTTGGAGGCAATTCATGTCAATTTCATCATTTGTCTTGATTTTTCTTGATAGTTTTGAGTTCCTATCATATTGTACTTTGATTTCAGGTTGGAGTCCGTACTCTGAAAAGTTTTCACACGTGTGAAACCAGCAAGTACAATTCCCATTCATTTATGATTGTTCTTGTTAGATTTTCTCATCTAAATTTGATCTAGATTGATCTAAATCTTGTGTAGATTGGTAGATCAATTGTATCTAACATCCAATCACTCTTGTGGATCATTTTATGATCCATTCTTGGTCCAATTTTGCAGATTTTCCACAGAGCTCGTCGCTAAGCACATGTGGACAGAAAATGAAAATAGTTCATTTCTGGATGTTCATCGTGGAGGCTCATCCCAGTTGAGGGATCATGTGTGGCACCCATGAGAGAGAGAGAGAGAGAGAGAGAGAGAGAGAGACCCCACCCACCCAAGCCTCCACCAGTTGAGGAGCGATCATGTGTGGCACCCACCAAGAGTGAGAGTGAGAGTGAGAGTGAGAGTGAGTGTAGCGCAGGCATCCCAAAGGGAGCCGGGAACCACGACTTAGCTTCCCAGCCTTCAACTCTTGCCATCCAAACCCACTTGACATACAAGCAGCCAACTCGCCAACAACGATCAGACTTAACCAACATGAAGTTCCGAAAACCAACATTGAGATCCAACCTGGCGCCATGCCAGATCGGGGGTCCCGATGTGGGTGACTTCCCTCCAAGCAAGCCGCCCGACATACATCAAACTTAACCAACTCGAAGCTTCGTTACAAACGAGTAACATCCATTCCAAGCAAGCGGTCTGACTTACATCAGACTTAACCAACTGAAAGCTTCGTCACGAGCGCTGGAAGCCAACCTGGCGCCACGCCAGACTGGACAGCCATAAACAGGTAACATCCACCCAAGCAAGCCATCCAACTCAGCCGACAGGTTAGAGCCCGTTCCCCAAGAGCTTAACCCATTCACGTTCATGCAAGGAACACTCAGAACCACAAGCCGCGACAGATATGGAAACAACCAGTTCCTGGACCAAATGGTCCCGACAGCATACCGCTGGCGCCACGGACCGAATGGTCCCGACGGCATACCGCTGGCGTCCCGGGATACGACCCTCAGCTATGTGCCAAATTAAAAATTTGGAAAGCGGCCTTACAACTGGCGCTTTTACCGAACACTGAAACCCAGAAGGTAATCAGAGTCAGTTTGAGGAAAGTCCCACTTTATTGATAAATCTGAGAAGGTTACATTTCAAGTGTGTGACCGACCCTAGTCTCCGGGGCGCTAGCATGCCAAGGCGAGAGCCATGACAACATTCCAGCAAGGGAGGCTGAGACTTGGTTGGAGCTCGCCCTGAGTCGCAACCCGCACTCCCCTATAGTATTGGTGTGATTCGGCACCCCCCCTCATACCAAGCACTCTACCCAAGCTGGTAAAGCACGTTTTTCTCTCTCTAGGATTTTCTCTTTCTAGAAAGTCATTTTCTCTCTCTAGATTTTATTGATCCCCAGGCTTCCTTTAATCATGCCTAGATCGTGTGAGGTGATTGCACATCGATCTGAGCTCTCTGGACTTCGCTAGAACCGATCAAAGATTTTCAGCCATAGGAACTTGGCGCCGGCTGGATTCTGGTCACAGTGGCGCCGGGAGCGGCGCCGGCGCCGTTGGCGCCGGGAGCAGCAGGGGCGCTGCTGGCGCCGGGGACATAGCTGGCGCCGATGACGCCGCAAGTAAAGCTTGTAAAGGTAGCTTTACAACAGTGAGAGAGAGAGAGAGAGCCTCCACCCACTTGAGGAGGGATCATGTGTGGCACCCATGAGAGAGAGAGAGAGAGAGAAAGAGAGAGAGAGAGAGATCATATCAGATTTTGGGTAACGTTTGCAAACACAAAACCCATTTGCATTTCTCGCCCACATTATTATTATGCCTTAAACCAAAGCAAAGGAGACGAACATGGCGGCAGCAGCAGGAGGAGGAGGAGGCCTTTGTTGCTGCAACCCATATCATGGATTCTTCTCTTTTCATCAATCTGCTGCTTCTCCTCATCGGCCTACTTCCCTCTCTCCTACTCATCTTCTTCTTCTCGCTTCTGCTTCTGCTTCTTCTCGTCCCATGGTGGCAGAAAGCACCTTGGAGGAGCACCCTCAAAGTTCAGCTCCATTCTGCTTTTCATATTTGTAGTGGCTATATTTCTTCTGCTCAAACCCAACCCATCAATCACATTATGTCTCATCTTCTTCTTACTCTCTGTCTCTCTCTGTCTCTGTGTGTAGTGCAGGAGGCCAAACATGGAGGACAAAGCAACTTTGGGACGAGTTCTTCTCAGATCCTGCGCAGTGGTGGGACAATAGGACTAACAAGGTGAAATTGCCACTACCCAATCTACGGAATTCATTCATTCAAACACCATAGGATTTCTTTCAGATATGCCGCTGCACGACCATACTTTTGCAGGGAACTATTACTTTGCTTGCTTAATTTTGAGCTGGCAGTCCAGTTTTAAAAAACCCGTAGCAGCTCGCTCTATTAGCTTTGTTGGTTCAAGGCCCAGCGTGCTTTAATAAATCACTGTAGCCCAAGAATTGAGCTGATTGCAATCTACTCTGTTCCAGCGGTTGTGATCACTTTAGTAGATGTGCTTGAAGCTAGCTATGGCTGATGCCGGTATTATTTTTTTTTCAGAAAAATCCAAGATTTCCGGATTTCAATCATAGGATTGTTGCAGAAAAGGCGCTATGGATTGATAACAGGTTCAATCCTCCCTGGGTACATGCGAGGCTAGCTGCCATGGTACAAGGGCAAGAACACGGGCAATCTAATATTTCAACACTTGACGCCTCTGGTGTGCATATTTTTTTTCTCATTGCATGGCATTTCTCTTTTGTCATCAGCCTTACCTGACTGAGGAGAGACGTAAATTTGCAGAGGTGTTTAAACTGGCCACATCGACATTCCTTGATCATATTTCGCCAATTTTATAATCCACGCAGGCAAAGCCATTAGAGTGGAACAGCTCTGGCAGGAGTTT
The DNA here is from genome assembly GCA_029204225.1 of Diphasiastrum complanatum. Classification (NCBI taxonomy): domain Eukaryota; kingdom Viridiplantae; phylum Streptophyta; class Lycopodiopsida; order Lycopodiales; family Lycopodiaceae; genus Diphasiastrum; species Diphasiastrum complanatum. Next base: position 40,427,651 of record CM055103.1, read on the forward strand.
ATCTCAGATCCATCGCAGTGGTGGGACAATAGATTCATTAAGGTGTGGCTATTCAGCTATCTTATGACGTTTTGGACCGTTTTTACATGAGGCTGATTGATTGGTTATTCTAGTCATTTTCCCTCAGTTGATGGTATGATGTCAGCTGATTTAATGTGTGCTGTTATGTAGAAAAATCCAAAGTACCCGGATTTCGAACATAAGACTACACATGAGGGTCTATGGATCGAAGGCGGGATGAACCCCCTCTGGGTTAAAGCAAAGGTTGCCACTATGGCATTGGGTAAAATACAATCTGGTGGCGGATTGAGATCACAGTATGGTTTTAATCCTGGTGTGGACTGTGGAGCTCTAGGCTGAGAGTAGAGGATCTCTTCTTTGTTGTTGGTCTTCAAAATTTGCAGCATGAAATTTTTTTCCATATTTCTTGTTTTGAAATTGTGTGGAATATCAATGCAGACTGCGCGAACCCTTGGGCAATGGTTGGAATGTGAGCATCCTTTGTCAGGAGGGACGATTAAAAGAGGCACTACATATGGTGGAGCAAAATGTCCAAGCTCCAATCAACACCTATGCTTGCCTTTTGAAGGGGTGCATCAGAAGGAAAGCCCTGGGGGAGGGCAAGCGAGTGCATGCTCTGATAATACGAAGGGGACTTGGTTCAAACATTATCCTAGGAAACACTCTTGTTAACATGTATGCCAAGTGCGGGAGTGTGTTGGATGCACGACAAGTATTCGATTCAATGCATGAACACAATATCTTTTCGTGGACCACTATCATCTCAGCATATGCCGATCATGGACAGAGTGAGGAGGCTATCAATCTCTTTCAGCAAATGCAACAGACAGGTATACCACCCAACAAGGTCACATTTGTTGTGGTTCTAAAAGTATGTGCCAGGATTCTAGCACTGGAACAGGGCAAGCAGCTCCATTTGGACATAATCAAAAGTGGCTTCGAGTCAGATGTGATTGTAGGGAGCACCCTTGTTGACATGTACGCAAAATGTGGTCGCATAGAGGATGCACGTCAGGTGTTCAACAACATGCGTGAACGGGATGTGGTCTCATGGACAGCAATAATTGCAGGATATGCACATCACGGGCCAGGCAAGGAGGCTCTTGATCTGTATAAGCAATTGAAACAGGAAGGTTTGCAGCCTGACATTGTCACATATGTTGTTCTCTTAAAAGCATGTACCAGTAATTCAGACCTGGAACATGGCAAGCAGCTCCATTTGGACATAATCAAAAGTGGCTTTGAGTCAGATGTGACTGTAGGGAGCACCCTTGTTGACATGTATGCAAAATGTGGGCACATAGAGGATGCACATCAGGTGTTCAACAACATGGATGAACACAACACCGTTTCATGGACAGCAATAATTGCAGGATATGCACAGCATGGGCTTGGCAAGAAGGCACTTGATCTGTATAAGCAAATGAAACAGGAAGGCGTGCTGCCTGACATTGTTACATTTGTTGTTCTCCTAAAAGCATGTGCCAGCATTGCAGCCCTGGACCAGGGCAAACAGGTCCATTCAGACATCATAAAAAGTGGCTTTGAGTCGGATGTGATTATAGGGAACACCCTTGTTGACATGTATGCAAAATGTGGGTGCATAGAGGATGCACATCAGATGTTCAAGGATATGCGCGAACGAGATGTAGTGTCATGGAATGTGATGATTGCAGGGTGTGCACAGCATGGGCTTGGCAAGGAGGCCCTTGATCTGTACAAGCAAATGAAACAGGAAGGTGTGCAGCCTGACATTGTCACATATGCTATTCTCCTGAAAGCGTGTGCCACCATTGCAGCCCTGGAACAGGGCAAGCAGCTCCATTTGGACATAATGAGAAGTGGCTTTGAGTCGGATGTGATTGTAGGGAACACCCTTGTTGACATGTATGCAAAATGCGGGTGCATCAAGGATGCACGTCAGGTTTTTAACAGCATGCATGAACGAGACGTGGTGTCGTGGAGTGCAATGATTGCAGGATATGCAGAACATGGGCTTGGCAAGGAGGCCCTTGATCTGTATGAGCAAATGAAACAGAATGGTGTGCAACCCAACAATGTCACATATGTTCTTCTCCTAAAAGCATGTGCCAGCATTGTAGCCCTCAAACAGGGCAAGCAGCTTCATTTGGACATTATCAAAAGTGGGTTTGGCTCGGATGTGATTGTAGGGAGCACTCTTGTTGACATGTATGCAAAATGTGGGTGCATAGAGCATGCACGTGAGGTGTTCAACAACATGCATGATCGAAATGTTGTGTCATGGAATGCCAAAATCTCAGGATTTGCACAGCATGGACTTGGCAAGGAAGCACTTGATCTGAACAAACAAATGAAACAGGAAGGTGTGCAGCCTGACATTGTCACGTATGTTGTTCTTTTAAAAGCATGTGCCAGCATTGCAGCCTTGGAACAGGGCAAGCAGCTCCATATGGACATCATCAAAAGTGATTTTGACTCGGATGTGATCGTAGGGAACGCCCTTATTGACATGTATGCAAAATGTGGGTGCATAGAGGATGCTTGTCAGGTGTTCAACAACATGCAAAAACGAGATGTGGTGTCATGGAATGCAATGATTGCAGGATATGCTCAGCAAGGTCTTGGCAAGGAGGCTTTCACACTTTTGAAGCAAATGCAAAGGGAAGGTATAAAGCCCGATGAGGTGACCTATCTTAGTGTTCTATCTGCATGCAGCCATTCTGGCCTAGTAGATAAAGGTCGTCACCTCTTTGATTCCATGTATAAAGATCATGGTGTCATACCAACTATGGATCACTATGCCTGTATGGTAGATCTTCTGGGCCGTGCAGGGTGCCTGGCTGATGCTGAGGATTTCGTTCGTAAAATGCCAGTCCAGCCTAATGCTTTGGTTTTGAGGACTTTGCTTGCGGCAGCCAGAAACCATGGCCATGTGGAAATAGGAAGACGTGCATTTGACTGTGTTGTGAAGTTGGAACCAGAAAATGCTGCACCTTATGTGCTTCTATCAAACATCTATGCAGCAGCTGGTCGAAGGGATGACGTAGCACAGATAAGAAGAGAAATGAATGATGCAGGGTTAAAAGCAATGCCTGAGGGCAGCTAGATCAAGTTGGTAACTAGGTGCATACCTGTTTTGTAGATGGCAACTTATTCACAAAGGCAAGGAGATTCCAGCCGAATTGGATAAATTGATGTGGTTGATATAGGTGGGGTATATGCCTGATTTGAGCTCTGTGCTTCATAATGTGGAATATGAGGACAAGGAGGGTGCTTTGTGTGAACACATGAGAAGATGGCCATTGCTTTTGGGCTCATCAGCAGGTCCCCTGGGACACCAATTCACATAAAGAAGAATACTTGCATATACAGTGACAGTCACAATGTCACCAAGGTTATCTTAAAGCTTGTCAGATGCAGCATCAATGCAAGGTATGCAAACTGAGTCCATCACTTTATGGATGGCTTTTGTTCCTCTGGGGATTATTGATGATGGTAAGTGGAAAAGGCAACTGCACTGACTTAATAAGGAAGAAGGCTTGTTAATGGAATTTTTGGTAGCCTTGGCTGTGACATAGTGCATCCAGTTCATATACGGTCTTAGCCCAACTCCATTTGATGTCTCACAATTTTTCTACTCCGTGGGAGGTAAAAATTGTACAGTTGAAACAGAACACCAGAAATTCTATCTTTGACTATGCAAGTTTATGTAAGCAAAGTTCAAGAAATGACAGTTTCATAGTTTATTGGAATGGTATTCATGCTTGTCGCAGTTTTCTCATTTGTATACTGCAGAGAATACAAGTGATGGACCTTTTTCACTGAAACAATCTTCGGCTCCAATAGATTCAAAATACATGCAAACAATGTGACGTAATCTTTCATCTACAATTAGTCAGACTTTTGCATTCTCTACAAACATGGTAAAGCAACACTGTGTGTAGAATCAGTAAAAGATAGTACTAGCTTAAAAGTTTAGGATCTTTAATCTGGTAGCCTTTTAGAGCTCCCAAATTACATGTCTTCAAGGTTTCTAAAGTTCAATCACAAGTATGTGCCATTTTACTTAAAATCCATCCATTTTGCTATCATCCTTTGTTGTGCGCTTTGTATTATCTTTGTTTGTTAGTGTCATAAATAGGTCAACACTGTTGTTGTAATATATAAGACTGGTTTGGTAGTTCCATTTTCTTAGTATGATAAATGTGTTAAATTTGTGTCATGATTGCAGTCGATTCACGATTCTGGTTAGGGTTTCAAGAATCACTTTTAATTTTGTTTTGTTTTGGTGGGCAAGATGGATAACAGGTTGATGCTCTTGGTGAGAGTGGTAGATTTATGTAGGTTGTCAGTAGTTTCAAGTACAATGCGATCCAAGTCAGGGTATATATATAGCTGGAACAATGTTTGACACTGGATTTGAATCAGCCGAAAACTGAGACTGCTGAAGCAATTTGTCCATGGGCAATATGGGTATAAAATTGAAACCTTAATCAAGGGCAGTACATTTATGTAGGTAGCTAGTTGTTTCAGGTACAATGCGGTCCAGTTCAGGGCCAAAGGAGCTTTTACTGGAAATCTGTAGCCTATGGAGCTTCATCTGATCTGCACAACTTCAGGTTAATCCTAATCAGCAAACAGGCTTGATAAGAATCATATAGTTCAGTTGCATTCTCCAAACCATTCTATCCTTTTCATGAGACATGCCCATTGCAGATTATAGCATAACAAAGTGCGTAAATCTAAATGCACATATCAAACACACTCACTTGATATCAATTTTGACATATATCAAACAATGCTCATTGTGGTTTGTGGTTTGTGTAAAAGAACAATTATGCACCAAACATTTAGAATATTTTGAGAAACATCAATTCTCAATAGCGAATTGCAATTTGTTGGGTTCACGATTCAAGAATGCCAACGAATTGTGATTAGTTGCAACTATCATGCCAACAAAAGGCAAAACTATCATGAAGTGACATACCTAGAAGAACCGATAGGAACACCAAGTGCCTTAATGCCTTCAAAACAGAAGGCTATCATGGAGCATCTTCACTCTTATTCCTTCAGTCAACTTATCAATGATTCACCTTACGATGTGGTTCAAGCTTGCCTTATTTCATGTGCTCGTCTAGGTGCAGAGGCTTGGTTGGTTGCACGTCTAGTTCTTCCACTCTTGCGCCTCAACAATGACTTGTTTATCATTACCATTCGAACCAGCTTGGGACTTCCACATCCAGTGTTAATTGGTGTTTCTAAGTGTTCTTGAATTTGACTTCCAAGGTCTCAAGACCATTCTGATTGGTTATATTTCATCTGACAACACATACAAGCTGTACGATCCCGATACCCAGCAAATTTTGTTCAATCGGGATACAGTCTTTTCAAGGATTAGTTCATCGACATCAAAGGCGAAGGCATTATTCCAGGAGAACCTTCAACGCCTGCCATTGACAGACCAATTCGAGCTTTAGTCTCAAGCATGTCCATCGTCGATCCACTACTTGACAATGAGTCAGATGAAGATGTTACCCAGCAACAAGTCTCAAGAGTGGTTCATCAGTCAATTCCTCCAAGAAGATCAAGTCGAGTGCGCACACAGCCCACAAGGTATACTCCTGAGTCTGCTTGTCTTTTGATAAAGGAACAGACAACAGTCGAAGAGGCACTTAGCCAACTAGATTCTGATCTTTGGAGAGAAGCCATGGACAGAGAGTATTCCTCTCTGATCAAGAACAAGATGTGGTCATTAGTCGAAGCTCCTGCTGGCTGCAATATCATCAATTGCAAATAGATCTTTAAGATCAAGTACAATGCCAATGGAACGATTGATAGAAGAAAGGCAGTACTGGTAGCACGAGGATTTACTCAGATTCCCAATGTTGACTACAATGAGACTTTCAGTCTAGTAGTCAAGCATTCATTTTTCCTATCATATGCTACAACAACCGACCTTGAAGTGCATCAACTTGATGTACAAACAGCTTATCTGAATGGAGTTATAGAAGAAGACATCTACATAATCCAGTTCGAAGGATATGTTCTAGAAGGTATGAAGAATCATGTCTGTAAACTCCATAAGACACTTTACGACTTGAAGCAGTCTGCCAGAGCTTAGTTTCAGAGGATCAACACATTCCTCATCCAACAAGGTTTCCAGCCAAGCACTGCTGATTGCAACGTCTATTCCAAGTCGGTGCAACAATCCTTCATTATCATCATCTTATACGTGGATGATACATTGCTTTTCAGCAACAATACCAATTTGGTTAAGGATGCTAAACAGATGCTGTTTTCTGAGTTCGACATGACTGATCTGGGTGAAGCTCACTTCTGTCTGGACATTCAAATCCACCGAGACAGAGCGAGACGACTGATTTATATTACTCAACAAAGGTATCTTCACAATGTTCTTGACAGATACAATCTGATGAACTGTAAGTTAGCTCACTTATCGATGGATCCAGACGTGCGTTTGTCAAGGGACCAATGTCCTCAGACCAAGGAGGAAGAGGAGCAGATGAGACAGTATCCTTATTGATCGATATTTGGATCTCTCATGCACGCAATGGTCTGTACAAGACCTGACATCTCTTTTGCAGTAAGCTCACTCAGCCATTATCGTTGGATAAGAGCTTTGGACTACGCAATAATCATTAAGAAATGGCACACAACTTCAATTGTAAAAGCTTTCTTGCAATTTGATATTTTTAAAGTTTGTTAGATGTAATAAAAAAGAGCTAAAAGACAAGGACCCAATCGAATGTTTATTAGGAGATTACAAGTGGTTATAAGTCAAACAAGATCAAGATAACAAGCAATTAACTGTTAAAGTAATGAGTGTCATGTGCCAATCTTAGCATTCAAACATCTAATCCATTCATTAAACATCAAATTACAATAAAAATGCAAGAAATCAAATAACTAGTCAAAAATCAAGAAACTAGACAAAAGTAGCAAAACTTCACCAAATTAGGCAAAGTAAGGTATCTTTATTCATGATTATTGATTATTCACAAGATAGGGCCTGATTCTAGAGCATGATCAAAGCTCTCATGCGATTTTAGACACATGAACCACCAAATTGGCCGCAAATTGGCTCAAATTTAAGCTAAGACAGAGGTCTACTATTCTATAAAATTATAGTCACAAATTTCAGCCAAAAGTATGGCCAAAAATGGAGAAAAACAGACTGCAAAAACTATCACTAACTAAAATTGGAAAGAAAACACTAAAATGGCCATAGCTTGGCCATTATAGCTCCAAATTAGAAAATCTTAGTACCTCCAGAAAGCTAAAAGAGAGATCTATTGATCTACAACAAGAAACTCACAAAAAATGAGAATTAGATAGTCAAAAACTGAATCAAAGTTGTTGAGAATTGAAAAATCAAGAAAGCTAGAACAAGAAACTCTACCAAATTTAGCAAAATCCACCAAATCTGATGGGGAAAGGATCTAATGCTCTAATACCAAAATTTTCATGTGCCAATCTTAGCATTCAAACATCTAATCCATTCATTAAGCATCAAATTACAATGGAAATGCAAGAAATCAAGAAACTAGTCAAAAATCAAGAAACTAGACAAAAGTAGCAAAACTTCACCAAATTAGGCAAAGTAAGGTATCTTTATTCATGATTATTGATCATTCACAAGATAGGGCCTGATTCTAGAGCATGATCAAAGCTCTCATGTGATTTTAGGCACATGAACCACTTTCTTCATCAAGAAAGCTCTCCAAGAGACGCTCCAAGATCTCTTAAAACTCAAAATTGCAAAATGAAAAATAGCCTCCAAATTTAGCACGACCTCGGCTATTTATAGTGGTCATTTGTGCCTCTACTATAAGTTTGGGGCCTTCTTTAGCTAAATTGGGCCTTACAACCATTATTACAATTCCGTTATTCTCAATTATAGCGAGGTTGTTCGAACCACTTTATTAATTGTCCTATTGACTAGTTCTAATCTAATTTAGCTCCATGGCTATATTTGGCAATTCATTATAAGCTCATGAACTAATTACATGCAGCACATGACAATGAGTAACATAAATTCTCACCAATCTCGACAATTTGTTCAATTTTTTAACTCGAGTGATGTGTGCTTGGGATAAGAGCTCTCTTGAGGTGTTCTTGAGTTCATGTGCCATTACATCACATGGGAGTGATGCCAATCCATAATAAGGATAGGTGAAGCATGCTTAATTAGGCATGCATAAAAATATAGAAAATGGCACTTCTCTAAGGATGCTGAACATAGTGTATTTCTGCAAACTTGTTCAAAAATGCCAATTCCTGAAAGTCGTTGAAGATGGCCAAGTCTTTAATGATCTTCAAATAATTCAAATTTAACATTCAAAAGGAAAAACAATAGGATTGGTTATCCTTTAGTTCTGATCCATTGATGGATGAAGATCAACTAGAAGCCTGATGTAATTGTCCTTCGAATAGTTTGGCTGTCTGAGTTCTATGATTCCTACAGGTATCAGATGAGCAGATATAGAATCAAAGTAGATTTCATCTGACCCTAGATCAACGATCAATAAACGTGCAGAAAGGATTTTGAAATAGAAATAGTATTCACCAAGGAGAAAACTATGGACTTAATCTCCAACAAGATCCACTCAGATCCACTATTTCCATAAGCCTCCACTTCTTATAGAATCTGCACTCTGAATGATATTGAGATTTTGGTAGAAGGTTATATACACACAACCCTGAGCGACGTCAAGCAACGGGAGAGATCCAACAAAATCAACAAATTTCAATAGAGATTTATATGCAAGTGGTACCTCTTCAAGCACTCAGAAGGTCTCCTAGATTAGAATTGCCCAAATTTGATGGATCCATCGATCCTATCAGAGTCTTGTAGATCTGTGGGCAAGCATGCAAGATCTACGGTGAAGGGACCCCAGTAGAGAAGATGAAGTTGTTTCCAATGTCCATGATAGGAGCGACTTTAGACTGGTTCTTAAATCAGACTACATAAGAACAAACAAATTGGAAAGTTGTAAAAGCGAATTTGATCACCAGACATAAGTTGTAGAAATTCCTAGTAGACCCATTTCTCCTGTTCAACAAAATAAAGATGGGAAAAAGAGAAAGGATTAGAGACTACATCAAACGGATCAAACATCTATGATTTGAGTGTAATGTGAAGCTCACTCCCGATCATGCGGTCATCGTGTGATTTCCAACGAGACTACCTAGAAGCATTCGGCGAGAGCTGAAAAGATGGGAGAAGTATGCCACATTACACGAAGCCATGGAAGATGCAATGAGGGAAGAAGATGAAGGATCAGCTAATGATTCCACACCATGAACTACAACTCTTCACTCTTTGACTCCTTCAATAGCATCAACCTCAGCCTCAACGAGCCTGTCCAATGAATCACTGATGGAACGAATCACGAAGCTACATAGGTAGCAGATGGAACATCCCACAACCCAGCAAAAAATTGAAGATTATGCATAATACTGTGGCAACACAATCACAACCATATCAACAACAATATCCTTGACGAGACAATGTTTGGTGTCCCATATGTACCCATAATCACACTTCAAACGAGTGTCCAATACTAAAGCAAAATTTGAAGTTGATGCACAAATACTGTTACTTGTGCAATGTGTCCTTACACGACACTACTTATTGCCCCTACAATCCACAAATCATACAATAGGAAGAGAGATAAGTTCCAAACCTCTTAAGCTTACCATTAGGGAGCACCTATGAGACACCAGAATTTGGACCAGGCCCTCAACAACAAAAAATGGCACTACCAAGACCACCAGGGTCGAGCAATCCTCAACCAACCCAGGTGAATCTCACGGTGGCAGAAGTTGAACCATTTTCTCAACAAGAAATGCAACAATGGTATGGACCTGATGAACCTTTCATGGATTTTTCCATTAATGAGTATTATGCCACATACGCTGCACAACCACAACGCCAAGGGGGCAGATTGTATGGACGTTACAGATGCAGAATTGTGGAATGTCCAAACAAAGAAGTTTATATGCCCTGTTGCCGCGAGTGTGGATACAGAAACTATTACAAGAACTATTTGTTGAGAGCCAACACCAATGCAGCATTGAACTGGATTGTCATTCAATCAGCAAGCATGAGTACAAATCCACACCAAGTTACACCAAGGAGATCTCCAAGTCCTAATTTTCTAGTATTGGCAATTATGTGAGCACAAAGGCACAAGGAGGTAGCTCCATCATCACCACACTCTATATCAATGTTAGATGATCAACCTTCAATATCAGGAGGAGTATAATTACCTTATCATAATGTGAAGGAAGAGCAAAAGCGATATTAGAAGATCACCCATTGGATACAAGAAGCACAAGCCGATGAAGCTACTAAAGTTACATAAGAACCGACAGCTCCTCAAGACACTCCACAAGCAAGATATCAACAAGAGACGCCACCGCAAGGTTCACCAAAAAGATCAGATGTGAATGTGCGACTACACCATTGGGAAGAACCTTTTCATATGGTGGAACTTGAAGCTCCCAAGACAGAACTGTTGATGAGCATATCATCCAATAGGATGAACATTTCTATTGGAGAGTTCCTTTGACTCTCACCTCAAGCAAATGGTGTCTTGTCAGATTGGCTAAACACTGGAACAACCACACCTTCTAGAGAACCATTATTTTGTGCCAGATTCGAAGAAGCCAACACTGTTTGAATGTAGGAGTGGCTTGGAATATTGAGCAGCATAATATCACTCTTCCTATAAAGCACAAACTCTTCAGAGGAAAAGCTGCTGTAGTAGATGAAGGATTTGGTGTCAACCTTATCTCCACTACTTTGTACAAAAAATGGCATCTGCAAGGCTTGAAAGTTGCCAAATTCACTATCAAACTAGCTGACTCCTATGCACGACCTAAAGAAATTTCAGAAGACATTCTAGTAAGATAGCAGGACTACAATTTGTCATCACATTTATGGTGATGGACATTTCTAAAACATCCATCGCCTATCAGATTTTGTGAGATGACCCTGGTTGCCAGTTGTGCAAGTAGTTCATGAAATATTCCTAATTGATAATTATGTCCATATTGGATGCTTCACTATTTTTTACATCAATTTTACATATAAAGATGAAAAACCAACATGAAAGTAACATAAAATCATAATGAATAGATTCCTCCATGCTTCCACCTTTGATATCTCTGGAAACCAGCAGTAAACAAGTAATAAATGTGAGTGATCAACAAATGCTTGCATGCCTCTTCCATATTCCACTTTCATGAGAAGTGTATGTGTCCAAAACTCCCATATATGAGCCTCCATTGCTACCGTGCCACAAAGAGCTATCAACCGTTGGAAATCCATGAGTAAAAGAGTACAACAATGACGGTAATCTAGCTCCACATGACTCCATATAATTAGTAGCTAGCATTAGTCCATCTTGAAGATCCATTCGATACAAGAAAATGACCATAGATTCACCAAAAATTGATAACCTCCAAACATTGACATCACATAGCTCAAACATGATATAGATGGAGTAAAGTAGGATATAAGAACACTTTGTTGATGATTTTTTTGCCTTACACAAGTCTTCAAACACTTTCAAAAATAAATCTTCATTGCTTTGACCCTTGAGTTCCATCTTGATGCCTATTCCTAGCTTTAAATTGTCATATTTCACTTGGTTTTGATGAAGCAAACAAAGACCAACCATATGCTCTTCCAAAAGAACATCATAACCTCTTATCAAAACACATTTTACAGATCCAAACCTATCTAAAACTAGCACCTCAAACATGTAATTGAGATCACAAGAGATACACCAAAAAACCCTTCACTAGCTATAGTGAGATCCACATCACCACCATAAAAAATGAGATAGTCAATGCTATGATCCTCCTCCAACATGAAGTAAAATAGGTGAATATGAGTGTCAAACCCGATCCTTGCTGCCCTTTGAGCCTTTTCCAATCCTCAATAAGCACACAATCAAGACTACTCATGCAAGACTGCCTCTTAATGAGCAGATCATAAAAGGTAGAAGACTCCTCTTCTTGACTAGGTTGCCTATCGAGCACCTTAATTTTGAACCATTTGACATTACTTGCTGTAAAACATACTTTCATTGGTTCACCAAACGAATCACCATCATTTGCAAAATACACACTTGAAGAGAACAAGCTTATTAGTACCATCAAAACTAGTAAAGGGCAAATGAGAAGAGAATGAAACTCCACTTGATGTCACCTCCTTTGTCATCAAAGCCCTTTGATTAGACATAACACAAGTACCAAGCTTATATAGTCTACCTTCTCTAATGCCCTTTGCAATCGAGAGATCTGCCTTCTTTATGTAACAAGCATCTCCATCAAACTCTACTTGATGTCCATTTTCAATCATTTGCCCACCAACACTAAGAAGACTCTTTGAAAGTGAAGGAATGTAAAATACATTTTCATCACAACACCTAGTAAACGCTATTCCTATTACAACATAATAGCACACAAAATTGCAGCAGCGAGAGAGTAAGAGAAATAGAGCCAATATCTTCAATGACACACTCACTATCATTTGCCATGTAGATCACTTGCTTGACTCCATCATAAGTGACTAAGGAAGACTCAAGAATTCCCTATGACTAGGCATATGAGAATTAGCTCCACTATCAATCCACCAAAGTACTTGAAGACATGATAACATTATCAACAAATTCATTACTAACGTCTCCATCATCAGTAAAGTTGCTTTGCTTGCTATCTTCTAATTGCTCTCTTTCCTTTTTATAACACTCATTAGCAAAATGACCCTTTTTGCCAGAATTAAAGCACTTGAGTCTAGACTTATCCTTACCGCCATAAGAGGATGTTGCCTCACCTTGCCCTTCATCCATGGTGTTCTTCTTGTTAAAGTTCCACTTGCCTCCTCCTTTGCCATTGCCTTTGGTGACGAGTGCCTCTTCCTCTCCAACCTTGGTAGAAGTAGGAGTTAAAAAAACAGTTTAAACACCCGACCGGATCGATCACCTCAACACAACATCAAGTGCAACAAGACAAGACAACATAATTGCTCTCCACAAACTGTATAAATGAGTACAAAGATAGGTTGCTTAAAAGCACTCAAAGGGCTCATAAAAGAAAGATGGCCTGATAACTCTAGAACTAAGCACACGTGGTGCCGTCGAAATAAGAAAGCACTGTATAAGTCAATCATTGCTATTTTAACTGTAGGTTCACTTCTAGTCTTGATATTGGCAATCCTATCCTCTTCGGCCACCAACACCTCTTGAAATTCTTCAATAGATGGAAACGTTTTTGGAATAGAAAACATTGAATGAGATTAGCAAAACCCTCTCCTAAGCCATTAATAAGCACTTGAACAATCTCAATGTTACCAATAACATCACCAACACATGATAAATCACCATTAAGAGATTTAACTCTCATTACATAAGAGTTAGCACTTTCACCTTCCTTTTGATAGCTTTGAAGAATTTTCCTTCTTAGAGTGAGCACCCTAGATGTGGACTTTGACTCATAAATCCTTTGAAAAGTCCTCCATGCCTCATAAGATGAAGTACAAACTCCTACCTCCTTGAGAAGCTCACCTGAGATATTCATCTTGATGATGTGTAAAGACCTCAACCTATTCCAATGCACTTAGCACTCACTTGAATCTTCAAAAAATGAAATCAAGATGAAATCACAAAGATTTGGAGCTACACAAATATCTCTCTTAATCTCACAACTAGTCAACAACACACAAAATTGATAAACCCTGATCAACAAATGATCAGACTACAATAGAATGAATTATGAACCTCAAAGATCTTGAAAAGGTTATGAACCTTCACCACAAGAGATCCTATTCAAACTTTGAGAATTTAAACACATTTATACTATTGATAAGAATCAAAATCTATATGCAAAACTAGTGGGGTTTGCCTATAGATAATGAGAGAGATAAGAGGATAGAAGACGAAAGCTCTCCAAAGATAACGAGAACATTTGATAAGTTTATCCACGCTAGTCCTGCTATATATAACGACAAAATGTCACTTGTCAGATATTGTCCTAATTGGTAGTTTCCAAGTAGTTACCAAGCAAAACAATAGCGGATAGAAACCACACACTCTAAGCTATCTCTGAGTAACTGAAGATAAGTCTGATAATAAGCAGCTATGCTGAATAAGCAATAGCACAATAGCAACTCTAAAACAACTCTAAGAATTGAGCTAGAATGCTCAAGAGAGTTCAAGCTTGAAAGCTTGATAGAGAGCTAACTACAATACTTGTTGATTGATCTCTTCGATCGTTTTTAAACTTAACTTGAAACTGTATGAATATGAACAACTATTTATACTAAGAATTTAGGTCGTCAATTGCGATTGCCAGTTGGCTAGTATCCGATGGCATCCATCCGGTTCCTTGTCATTGATTGCTGATAAGCTTTGAAATTGACCGTAAACATTCTGTCTGCATAAATGAACCAAAACTGTAGTTTTGCAGAAGTGAACTAAAACAGCCACAAGCAACACTATCGCAAAAACGACAGTGTCGGATCTTTTGCAAAAAATGCGAAAAAGGAGGCAGTTCCCTTAAATCTCATTTAGGATTGCCCTACACTTTGCCAGAGTCATTTTCTTAGCATTTGAGGCTCTTTGGAAATAACAAAAAATGCGACATTGTGATTTTACACGAGATTTCTGTCAGGCGAAAAATGCAAAAAAGGAGACACTGCATTTTTCAACGGAATTCCTGACAGGCGGAAAAGAAGACACTGTTGTAAACTTCATGTATTTTTGCAGACTGTGTAAAATAACTTATAAAACTGCAGACTGTGAAAAACATGAGAAAATCCGCAGAATTAGATAAACAATGGATGAAGATTAAAACTGATTAGTCGATTGTAAGAAGGAAAATAATCCAACACTCCCCTTTAATCTGAATCTTTGAATGCCTTCACCTTCAAACTTAGTTCTACACAAAATCTTCTGTGTGTATCCAAACTTAATGCTTTGGTAAAAATATCAGTTGTCATATCTTGCGTTCTACAATACTGCAATCTAATGAAATGATACTTTAGTTCAATGTGCTTACTCCTGGAACGAGATCTAGGGTTGGCTGATAAAGTGATGGCACTTTGATTATTACAAAATAATGTCGTCAGAGCATATTGATTCAGACCGATATCTGAGAGTAAATTTCTCAACCAAATTGTTTTTTTTGTAGCTTGAGGGGCTGCGATATACTCTGATTTTGTGGAAGATAGAGCTATCAAATATTGCTTGCGACCGTTCCAGGAAATTGGACAATTATTGAGGAAGAATGTAAATTCGGAAGTAGATTTACGAGTGTCTACATCTCCTGCCCAACTTGCATCTGTGTAACCACTGAGAAAAGTGAGTTTGTCGTTGTTGACTGCTCCATAACAAGTGCAAAAGTTCATAGTAGCTCGAAAATATCTCATGACTCTGATAAGAGCCTTCCAATGTGTTATACTAGGATTAGCCATAAACTGACTGAGAGAGCTGATTGCAAAAGCTATGTCTGGCCTGGTACAGATCATGGCGTACATA
This sequence comes from Diphasiastrum complanatum, assembly GCA_029204225.1. Lineage (NCBI taxonomy): Eukaryota > Viridiplantae > Streptophyta > Lycopodiopsida > Lycopodiales > Lycopodiaceae > Diphasiastrum > Diphasiastrum complanatum. The sequence continues at coordinate 40,443,223 of CM055103.1, forward strand.
AGAGATCCTATAATAGAATGGTAAGGATACTCACGCATCTGCTGCTCCTCGTGAATTGTTTGGGGACACTGGTCCTTTGACAATTTGAGTCCTGGTTCCATTGGCGAGAGAGCTAACTAAAATGTTGAAGATGTACCTCTGTTGTGTAATGTAGATCAACTTCTATTTTTTGTCTCTGTGGATTTGTATACCAAGGCAGAAATGAACTTCGACTAGATCGGTCATGTCAAATTCGAAAGATAGCATTGTCTTAGCTTATTTTATCAGATTGGTACTGTTGTTGAAAAGCAATGTATCAAGATAATCCACATATAAAGTGATAATGATAAAAGACTGTTGCACTGTTTTGAAGTAAACGTTTGAATCTGAAGAGCTAGGTGTGTAGCCATGATGAATAAGGAAAGTATTGATCCTTTGAAACCATGCTTGAGCAGATTGCTTCAAGCCATAAAGTGCCTTATGGAGTTTGCACACATGATTGCGTTAACCCTTGATAATATAACCTTTGGGTTGCACCATGTAAATGTCTTCTTTGATAACTCCATTGAGATATGTTGTCTGTACATCCATTTGATGTATTTCCAAATCTGCTGCAGCGACAAATGATAGCAAAAGTCGAATAGAAGAATGCTTGACTATTAGACTGAAAGTTTCAGTGTAATCAATGTTATATACTTGAGAAAATCCTCTGACAACAAGTCGTGCCTTTCTTCTATTGATGCTTCCATGTGCATTGTACTTGACTTTGAAAATCCATTTGCAATCAACTACGTTTCTACTAGCAAGTAATTTGACAATCTTCGATGTCTGGTTCTTGATAAGAGATGAATACTCTTTATCCATAGCTTCTTTCCAAAGATCGGAATCAGTCTGACTGAGTGCCTCTTCAATAGACGTCGATTCTTGAACAAGATAGGCTGCAGACTCATCGATATACCGGTTGGGTGGTCTATTGATTCTGGAATATCTTCTGGGTAATAGAGAAAATTGATCGTTTCTATCATACTGTAGTTCCTGAACTGCAATATCATCATCTTCTGACCCGCCGTTGATTCGTTGTTCGTCGGAAGTAGAAGAGCTTGGAACTTCAATAGGAATAGTCGCCTACGGAACTAGAGAGTTCAAAGCGTCAGGAGAATCTGACAGGTTGACTACATGGGGACTACCCTTTCCTTTCAGGTTTTGAAACTGATCTTCAATGAAGATGACATCCCGGCTAGTGAATATCTGCGACTCGATGGGATCGAACAACTTGTAGGCTTGATCAGAAGTAGTGTAGCTGATGAAAACACATTTCATACTCTGGAAGTCAAGCTTCTTCCTAAGATCACGAGGTATCTATGCAAAAGCAGTATATCCAAAGACTCGTAAGTTTGAAAAAGAAGGTTTGGTACCTGTCCAAACTTCGAATGGTGTTTTGTCTGAGAGGCTTTTAGTAGGACATCTATTCTGAATATAGGTTGCTGTTGAAACAGGTTCAGTCCAGAAGGACTTCGGAAGTGTCGCATGTGATAACATGCACTGAAGATTTGACTAAGGTTCTATTCTTTCTCTCAGCAAGACCATTTGATTGAGGTGAATAGGAGGTGATATATTATTGCTCAATGCCATTGTTGAGGCAGTACTCCTTGAATTCATTGGAGATGTATTCTCCCCCATTATCTGACCTCAACGCTTTGATTCGTTTGTCAGTTTGATTCTCAGCATGCTCTTTGAATTGTCTGAATTTGATGAAAGCCTCTGATTTCTGTTTAATAAAATAAACAATTGTTCTTCTGGAAAATTCGTACAATGATGGAGTTTGCATAGGTCCACATATATCTGTGTGAACAACATCTAGCAGACCTTTTGCCTCATGCATATGGTTTGATCTAAAAGGAATCCTAGTTTGCTTTCCAGAAATGCAGCTATGACAGACAAGGAGATCGACCTTACTAGAAAGATAGTTGAGATCAAGAACCATGGATGAGTCTAGACATGTTCAAAATAGATGCATGATTCACGTGTCCTAAGCGATGATGCCGTAGTAATTCTTTATTGACTCATTAGAGAAAATTTGGCCTTGGAAAGGGCCCTATAAGGATTGCCACATAGGATGACAATTTTTTGGCAATGTAAAATACTAAAATAAAATCTGTTTCTGCCCGCAGTCTTGCCCACACAGTCTTCAATGATTAGCTATTATGTGGGTAGTAGAGTCTATGACTGAAAAAAATCATAACTTTTGAACGACAAGGGTCAAACCGGTCAATTGCGCTTGAAAGAGATATCGGGTTGACCAAGTGTTGACCGACCAAAATTTTGACTGGCCATAACTTCTTCACCGTAGCTCGGAACTGGATCATCTTGGATGTCATTGAAAAGCTCTTGTTGAGGGCTTTCTAATGGCACCATAATCGTCTCAATGCAAGTTGCCATTCAAAAGTTACACTATTTTTTTTTTGCTAAGTTGCATACTATACTACAAATAAAATGGCTTATTTACGGGCTGTCCCCGACGCAAAATTACAGTTTTTTTAAAAAGAAAAAAAAATCAATTTGAAGGAGCTACGTTACGTAGATTTCAAATTTGAGTGTTTTGATTGGACCATGTGAAAGAAACTTTTGAGAAAAAAAATAAAAGATATCTTTTTAAAAGGCCCCTTTTGTGCTCAAATTTTCTCTAATGAGAACAGAGGTTTTCAAGGCTTGACTAGACTCAGAATAACATGCCAATCTATATAAGTAACCCTGTCTCTTGCCAAGTGCAAGGATCTTATTACTCCTATCAATAATTTTGCATTGATAAGATTCGAAATCTACCTTATGACCTAAATCTGTAATTCTACTTACTGATAACATATTTGTAGAAATTTTAGGAACATATAAGACTTTTGATAGTAATTTGAATTGATCATGCCGGAGTCGCAATCTTACAATACCTTTATCTTTAATAGTGTGAGTACTATTGTCACCAAGATGAACAAATTTCTTCGTGTTGTAAGGCGGGTAGGAGTTGAAGATCTCACATTGATTGGTCATATGTTGAGTTGCTCCAGAATCTAGAAACCATGAATCATCCAAAAATGTGCCTTGATCTTTGACCATAAATGTGTCTTCATCCACTTCGAACTGGGGAGATGATGAGACTGTGTTTGCTTGTTGATTAGGTTGCTTGGTTGCATTCTTTGCTTGGAGAATTCGACAATTCTTAATCTCATGGTTATTGCGCTTGCATTACCTACAAAACATTTTCTTCTTTGATTGTGGATTCGATGATTGTTCTTGACTTTGAGTCGGCTCTTGATTCGTTGCAGCCTTCTTGGAGCCTTTTTGCTTCTATCGCTTAGAGCCTTTGTTGACATATAGAGCCTGAGAGAAGAAGCATGCGATGTGTCTTGACTTCTTCTATTGTCTTCTTGCAGCAACATAGTGATAACTCTAGTAAGAGTTAAGTCTGAGTGTGTCAATATGATCATCACCCAATTCTCATATGTAGAGAGCAAGCTTGAAAGCAATGTCATGATTGCGTCTTGATCATCTATGACTGATCTGACATCATCCATCTATTGCAAAAGACTCTTAAACTGGTTAATGTGACTCTGAAGTAAATCACCAACAGACATCTTGAATGTGAAGAATTTTCTTCGTAGATGTAACTTAGTAGTTACGTCCCTCACGTCATATAGTGAGTTCAGGATGTCCCAAACGTCTCTTGACGTTTTAGCTTCAGCTATGTGTCCAATCTGTGTATATGATAGATATATTGAGGATAATAAGTGTGAAAGCTTTACCGTCCTTCGATTTCTACTTTGAGACGTTATATTCAGGTTTTACTTATGTACCTGTGACAACATCCCATAATTCGTTGGCAATTAACAGGGTCTTCATTTTAAATTTCCACAAATGATAATTGGATCCATTCAGCTTGTCTGCGATAAGACCGACTTTACTTTGAGAATCCATCTGGAACTTAGTCTGTCGATTGTATCGATGATGCTAAGATGTAGTATTCCCAACAATAGGAAACCAATTCTCTGATATTAAAAAGTTGGAAAGAACTGAAGAGTTTGATATCAATTTGATATCGCGAAAGATATCAAGTATTAGAGCTTTCGCTCTGATATCATATAGGAATCAGATAAAGAAGTAGTGAAATTGCTCTGATACCATGTCAGAAATAGGTTAGATAATCGTAGCAGAAACTTCCTACTTCCAATGCATGACTACGCCTGTCAAATTGAACAAAGCCATAGTGATAGGAATCACGTTCAATATTTAGCAACTAACTTTAAAATCGCTAGATACTAAGTGATTACGTAGCCAAACATGAAGTATTGAATTCTCAGACAAATTCTATTAGTTACAAAGGAAATACAGAGATGCATGCATTCTGACATATACTGAATGTGACAAAGGATAGTATTGATTCAGAAAAACAAAAATCAGATGCTAATGAGCGCAAAACAATAGCGGATAGTAAATTGCACACTCTAAGATGTCTGAGTAACTGAAGATAAGTTTGATAAGAAACAGCTATGCTGAATAAGCAATAGCGCAATAGCAACTCTAAAACAACTCTAAGAAGTGAGCTAGAATGCTCAAGAGAGTTCAAGCTTGAAAGCTTGATAGAGAGCTAATTACAATACTTGTTGATTGATCTCTTCGATCGTTTTCTAACTTAACTTGAAACTGTATGAATATAATCAGCTATTTATACTAAGAAATTAGGTCGTCAATTGCGATTGCCAGTTGGCTAGTATCCGCTGGCATCCATCCGGTTCCTTGTCATTGATTGCTAATAAGCGGTGAAATTGGCCTAGCCGTAAACGTTCAGTCTGCATAAATGAACCAAAACTGTAGTTTTGCATAAATGAACTATAACATCCACAAGCAACATTGTCGCAAAAACAATAGTGTCAGATTTTTTGCGAAATTGCAAAAAAAGGAGACAGTGCCCTTAAATCTCATTTAGGATTGCCCTACACTTTGCCAAAGTCATTTCCTTAGCATTTGAGGCTCTTTGAAAAAAACGAAAAATGCGACGCTGTGATTTTACACGAGATTTCTATTAGGCAAAAAATGCGAAAAGGAGACACTGCATTTTTTAACGAAATTTCTGACAGGCGAAAAAGGAGACATTGTTGTAAACTTCATGTATTTTTGTAGACTGTGTAAAAACACCTGTAAAATTGCAGAGTGTTGAAAAACACGAGAAAATCTGCAGAATTGGATAAACAACAGATGGAGATTAAAACTGATTAGTAGATTGGTAAGAAGGAGAATAATCTAACATCTCTTTGGGCTGGACCAGACATTCTAGCGGGCATTGGATCACCAAGCCTGGTGGCCGAGGGGTGTCAATCGTGGGTCTTAGGGTTGGTACAAACAACTGAGGAAATGACTCTATGAGAAACGACGAGGTAGGTATAGGGGGCTCGTGCACACAAGTTTTAAACCCTGTGCATATTCTAGCTCGAGGCAATTGACTACACTTTGAAGTGAGCCAACATATTTCTTTTATAGAAGTGAAGTGGCCTCGGAGGTATTTTGGTGTGGCTATGTAATATGGTTTTCACAATTTCATTGTACTTTAGTACGTGTACATGTTGGTGGCAATGGCAATGGCAGTGGAGGTGACATGATGATTAAAAGTGGAATGGGTTTGAGAGATGAGCATTGAGCTTGAATCAAGTAGTAGTACTACTAATTCTTGAGATTTGTGTGACTCCTGAGAGTTGCGTGCGATTAATTACACTTTTAAGTGAGCATAGGACGATATTTTAGTGTGGTCATGTGACATTGTAATATGGTTTCATTGTACTCTACTTTAGTGCATGGGTACATGATCTTGGGGAGTACATGTGTCCATGTGATATAGGAATAGAGAGAATTGGAGCTTTGTTATTGGGGCCCTTTGAGGCCATTCCGCTCATGAAGGGTGCCCTCGGTAGCCAAGGGCAGAAGGGCTCAAGGAACACAAATTGTAATAAGGCTTTGTTAGTCATAATTACTACCATCTATTACAAGATCAATGAAGTGTATGGCTAATTAGAAGATTACAAGATGGTTCATTCATCAATAAATAGTGACTGAATGCCAACATCAAAGGTGATGAGAGACACATGTAGTGATGTGTAGAAAGGAAAAGATCGATCATTGAGGGTGATTGCAAGAGATTTTATATTGTGCAAAGTAGTGTGAGACACATAGTGCTACGCACGGTTGTAAGCTATTTCATGACAGACATTGTAGTGATCTATATTGTAGCTTATTCTACACACAAAATTCATAAATAATCACTGTACATAGCTCATTTAATTGAAGCATAGGTAGGATTTTTCTTGCACATTATTGTGTCTTGAATTATTTGATTTTATTCACTCTTTTTTTTTTATAACACACTACAATCATCATACTTCCATAGCAATAGTGTATACATTTCCATAGTTGTCTATGATGCCTTGAGAAGGTAGTAAAACTGATGTCATTGACTCCTACTTTATCAACCATCAAAAGTATTAATTCATTTTACATTTGAAAGTTATAAGATTCTAGCTCATAGTAGATCTCAGATACAGTGAAGGCTATTGTTTTTCTGACTTGCATTCCGCATTGTCAATTCATTCGGTTTTACCAGATAACTGCACATCCCACAACATTAAAGTTAGGATTACTGAATCTAACTACAAAAAACTGAAAAGATTCCAATTTTGAGATTGAATTTATTCAAGAGATATTAGAACATCTAGTTCAGATCATCTCATTTCATCAGTGGTATCAACGCTCCTTTCCAATAGTGGTATCAAATCGCAACCGCTGAGTGAGCCCATTCAATTTTCTTTACAACAGTGTTCTCCAAGAACACATCATGAAGTCCTCACCATCACTGTCCCCTCAAGTAGATCTCCAACAAACCACTCACCATAGTGTTTGCCACCATCACACCCAACTGTATGATGTCCATCAGCTCTCCATCATAGAATTGGCTCACAAGCTCCATGCTTCATCCATTTTGCATTTATAGCCTTTTGATTCTATCATGAATCGCCCATGTAAGTCTTGTCCATCAAATACTTGAAGTCCATCTACAACCAGTTGTACATGATGAATCGTCCATGTAAGTCTTGTCCATCAAATACCTAAAGTCCATCCACAACCAGTTGTCCATCGCCCATGTAAGTCTTGTCCATCAAATACCTGAAGTCCATCCACAATCGGCAGCGGCTTGTATTAGTTTCTAGATACCACTTAAGTTAGTTTCAGTTTGCTACCCTGCGTGGTATGCTATCTTGGCAGCCTTTGGGCTTTGTAAGTAAATATGGACCTCGGACTGACTCCGGCTTGCTGGAAGCCATTTTTTGTACTTGATACTTGTGAATATATGATAGTGCTATTAAGCTTTTCAAAAAATAAAATACAAAATAAATTGATATATCATAAATTAAGTGATTGCATATCAAACATGAAGACAAACATGAAATTGTTTTATTAAAATTCATATTATAATCTCAATATAAGATAAGAGAATTGTTGCATCAATACAATAGGCATATAAGTTTACAAAGCATGTTGAGCATTACATAAAGTTGAAGACAATTTCGCTGCCTAATCAACATTTATATTTTTATTGACGCTCTTGTTCTCAGATTCCTTTCTCTTTCTCTTCTTGTAAGAAGGAACTAGACACGATCTCTTGCTCAACTTTCACTAAGGTTATCTTTATTCAGACCAAGGTGAATCACCATAACTTTTTTGTTTGACCTCTAGTGCGAGAAGAGCGAGGCTTTCTTACAAGTGATTTTAATAATTGTTATAGTAATTGATCAACATCAAATTCCTCATATATGGATTGAAAATTTGTGACTTCAATTTTTTGTGATGTGGCACATCATCAAACATTGATCTCTTTGATGGAGTTGTAGGTAGAATACAATCCCATGTTGAGAAGGTGCTTGCAAAGGAGATTCATGTACCTTCATTGGAGTGTGTTGTTGCTGTGTATACAAAGTCTTTTGGTAAATTTTTTTATTTCCAAGCATAGGTTTCCACTTGGAGACAAGAAGATGACATAAAAGTCTCAGTATTAATTCATGATTTTGAAACACAGAAGATACTATTTTTGCATTATTTTTCTCTTTTGTATCATCATTTATAGCATAAAGATGCACACTTCATTGGCTAAGGTTGCAAGAGAAAAACCTTGACAAAATCAAAAGAAAAAAAGTAATATTTTTTCCACGTTTTATTCAATTATGCTACTAAGGAAAATGATTGAAAATTGCATCTTTGAAGATATTTTGATGTCGTATTATGAATCTATTGAATTTTTCCTTTCTTGTTTCTCTAATATAACAAAAGATGTCAAACTTGGGTTCCTCTCAAATAACATATAACATGAAGTAACTACAATGGGATAGCTTTTAGATGTACACTTTATAGTGTTAAATACTCATAAAATACATTATTTGATTTTGCCAAACCTATTGGAGATCACAAAAATAGTGTATTAAATTGTATATAAAGTTGTTTGATTAATCAGTTGAAAATTTATATAATTTACGTGATAGAAAATTACTTGATAGAAAATTCACCTCAGATCTTCAACTTGATCCATACATCAATACTAATAAATTGACAAATTATAGATAAAGTGATTGCATAACAAGCATAAAGACAAAATATAGAAATTCAACAATTTGAAATTGCTTCATCAAAATTCATATTATAATTCTAATATAAAATAGAAAATTGTTACATAGAGTTTGAACATTAGGCATATAACTTCGAACATTACATAAAGTTGAAGGCAATTTGGATGCCTATTCAACATTTACATTTCTATTGACTCTCTTGTCTTCAATCCCCTTTCTCTTTCCATTCTTGCAATAAGGAATTGGATATGATCTTTTGCTCGTTTTTCACTAAAGTTATCTTTATCCAGACCAAGGTGGATAGCCATAACAATTGCTTCACCTCTGGTGCGAGGAAGCCATGGTTTTTTTACAAGGGCTTCCAATATTTGTATTTGATCAGCATCAAATTCCTCAAATATGGATAGAACCTTCGTGTCTTCCATTTTCTTGTGATGTAGCACATCATCAAACATTGATTTTTTTGATGGAGCTGTAGGTAGAATAGAGTCCCAAGGATTTTGCATCACTGGTTGGAGATAACTATAAAAGCTATGATTTGACGTGATTGGTTGTTGACTGATACGATTTTCTCTAATATACTCTTGAACATTGGGAGCCTTTTCTATTTCTTCCAAATGAGGTAGTAATACATCATTTAGATAGTCTCCCTCACTCCACCCATCAAATGTCTCTGGAAATATGCAATTTTCTGCACTATTCATACAACATTTATATGGAGAGTCATCTACTAGTATCGTGTTATGACAATCTAAAGATGGGTAGAAGTGGCGCCAAATGTAACATAAAGGTTTGAAGTCAGCAATGACATTATCATTATTAAGTCTCATCATTCTTTCATGCTGATAGCAATTCTCTTAGCTCCAGACCATAAAAAACGGTAGCTTTTGTTGTGCTTGTTCCTCCATGAATGTATAAGTGCATAACAAATTGGTGTATGTCATGGATGACCATATTCCAACCCTAAACAAAGAGAGTATTTTCTTCAAAAAAGCACAACCTTCCAAAATGTAGTTTTATCCATCATTTTCCAACTTTCACAACATCAGGATAGCCAGGATGCCTTCCATATCTTTTTAAAAGTACGCCATTCAAATCTAAAATAAGAAAAAATCATCATGGTAATGCTTTTTTGGTTGTTGAAAAGTTGAACCTGAAAGTACATAAGCCAATGTATTAATATTCATGCTCTTCATGCCTTAATCTATCAAAATATATTTTTAGATCTCCTTAAAAGTCTTTATTTACCTTCATATATTCTTAAAAGAAAAACAATATAAGTGATGCACACACACACACACATACACACAAGTACAATTGAAAAAGTAAGAACAATTGACATAAGATGGTTTGTGTAGTATCCAAAATTTTAAACTTATTATCCATTAGAAAAAAAGAAAATCATTCTTTGAAGAGTGCATCAAGGCATCCATCCCATGACTATACAATGACTTTACTAACTTGCCTCATGTACTATGTCCTTTTCTATAGCTTGGTTCTCCATAGTCTCTTTACCATCCATTTTAGCATGCCCCTCATCCTCAATCAAAGTGTTATCATTATGATCTTCAATAACATCATCAAGGCCAACATAACCTTCTTGCATATTGAACAAATCAATGCCCTTTGAGGAGTCAGCAATATCTCTAAGATAATCTGTAGGCAGTAGTTGAGCTTGACATGAAGAAGGTAATTGGCTTGCACTTTGACTTGCACTTCCCATCTTCCCCCCCAAGCTTTTATAGAAGGCATTAACCTCAGGCAAGCTTTCAACCATCATGGAAGCATAGCTTTCAAGCAAATCTTTCTTAGAAGAGTTACTTACAAACACAATTGTCTTCCTCTCGCTACGTAGGGCCTTTGTCATGGCGAATCCTCCAGTAAATGCATCTACAACAACTTTTCCATGTTGGCAAAATGAGGAAACAAGCATAGAAAAGAATGTGCAGTCTTTGGGATATTTGCTGGTACAACCTCCGCTTATTGCACAACTCTCATATGTTATAGGCTTCTCAAACAATCCAAATTTTGTTTTTGAAGTTGACATTGATTCTGATGGTGATTCTTTTTCCTCTTCACTTTCATCTTCATCATATATAATGGACGACACTTCATTGGTAATAAGAGCATCCCATATGGTTTTGTCCTCTGTCTTTGAGATCATTGCCATCAACACAACAAGATCATGGCTACTTGTGTATCTTTTTTTACATGCATCCCCTCTAGTGTATGATCCATACTCTAGATGAACGGAACCAGCAATGTGTCATAAAGTAGTATCCAAAGCACTCAAAACTGGTCCATAAGGTACTAGTGCAACCAAGACATAAGAATCACCCAAGATAATGCTAGCAATGCATTCCACCAACCTTTTAAAAGCATCTGTGGTCCACTCGTACTGAGGCCCTTGTGATGTAGTGTCTACAAGCACTAACCCAATGTCATTAGAATCACCACATGCTGCTATCACATCTGTAAAGCATGAGATTAATTTCCCTATGTTGAAAATCCTCCAAGGCCTTTCAAAATGTAGACATTGTTGTACTCCAAATGCCTTCGCATGTGCAAGACGTAGTTCATTCTTCACAACTTCAGGTAGAGGTGTCTTTTTTTTTGCTTTGTTGATTGACTCCTTCATCCAATCTTTGCTCCAACTATACATCTTATCATAAAGCTCTTTTGTGATATTGTATTTTTTTGCAATCTCATCATATTGTAGCTTCTCCTCACCAGAGATGCTCTTTAAGTACTCCACAATTCCATTCTTCAATATGTATCATACTTGAAACTTGTAGTCACATCCTCCATGTCTTTGTACTCTGTTACTACTTTTGCCTTTTTTAACAATATGGTTCCACGAAATATCATTTCTTGTATCTTTAAAACCTCATCATCAAGCAACCCTTAAATACAACGAAAGATGTTGGGAGATAATTGTGTGGTACCATCCACTTGCATCTTTTTACCTTTTGCAACCTCATTTGAATCCTTATTGGAATGCTCACCCCTGTTGTTTGCAATTTCTCCGATTATGTACTTCTCCATAATATCCAACCACCTATTGAAAATAAACTCGCTACTCAAAAGCATATGCAAGTCACTTCTTGCATTTATTGCCTCCAATGTAACCTTTATTGCTTCCATGAATTCCTGCACAACATTTAGTAAGACAAAGAAATATCATAAACACGCTTACAACTTAGAAATGCATGAATAAATCTTTATTACTTAAATCTACTAATAAAAAAGATTAAAAAAAAAAAATAGCATAAGTACAAGGATCACCTTCCATTTTGAGTTTGCTATGGAGTGCCCTCCTGTTGGCTTTGGCGGACAACCAAAGTATTCCCATTGTTTTCTTGCTTGTGATAGAGCATCTTGATATGGAGTCTTTACCATAACCTCTTGATGGAGTTGATAAATGAATCTTGAAAGCTTCAAAGTTTCAAGATAATCTCGTGCACCTAGTATCCTTGAATTTCTAGTATTGTAATAGTCTCTTAGATGTTGTGGACATGTTGGAGACTAATATAGAATGTTGACCAGAGACAACATAATACCTGTAAGAAAAAATTTTGCTCTCAAGAATCTCATCTCTCTTTAACATTTTTTTTGTTTGAACATCATAAGGTACTAGGTCTGCTATCATATCAACCACATGAGGCATACTCGTAAACTGGCTCATCAAATATTTGTATTGTACCTTGTTGATTGATTGATATACATAATGAGCAGGAGCACAATCACACAATGTCACATGAATCAAGAATGTGCGATTTTTTCCCAAATGGATACATATGTGAAAATTTCTCCCAGAACAGTTGACCTTCTACTTTTTCCAAGGCCGTACTTACATTGTTGACACTTTCATTTGGTCCTGCTTGGTTCAATGGTTGAGCCATCTCGAGGGTAGTCACGTCCATGCCAATGATATCACATGTTCTAGATTGATTGGCAATAGTCTCATATCCTTGAAAGTTCTGAGGCATGACTTCTTCTCCACCTCTTGTGCTTGATCGCCCGCTATGTGGTTTTGTTCTTGTCTCATTCCTCCGTGAAGATGAAGTTGTCACTTTCCTTTTCTCTTTAAGCACTTTTGGTTGTGATGCCTTCTCAATGTTTGAATCCGACATTATTACCTTTTCTTCAGTATTTTTTGAGCCTATATCCTTGTCGATATCTAGCTCCGGTTGTTTTCCCATGTCTTGAATCTTTTTGAATGGTGTTCCTTTCTCACCATCTATCTTCAAAACTTTTGCCTTAGATATCTTCTCCTTTATCCTCCTTACACTTCCCAATTTGCGCATAGCTAGATAGTTTGTAAGATCTCCCTCTACCAATTGAATGCCTCTCCTAGAAAACCCATCATTGCCCAATGTATGTGTTCTTTTTTCCTTTAGTGCATCTTTTATAATACTAGAATAAACTTTAGAAGAAGGAGCTCTTCCTATGTCAAGTTGCTTAGCTTTGACCTTTTTAAATCCTTCAACAATGTCTTCACAAGAAGAGAGTCCAGAATCTGCAATCCATTCTGAAAGATTTGAAATATCCCAACCCATCTTGATCATTAAACCTTCTCTTCCATTTTTGCTTGGCCCCATCATGATAGGAGAGTACTTAGACCATTGCAACTCAATACCGAGTAATTTTTTTTCTGTTGTGGGCATTCCACTTGAGCAAAATTACATGGTACACCATATGCAGACATTATGTTATCCATGCTTAAAATTATTCCCATACATTTGTAACCTTGTCCATTTTCATTAACATAAAGAAATACATCTCCCTTATCTGCATTTGGTCCAATAGATTCCATATACCAAGGAGTTGCTTCAAAAATTTCCATCCTTACATCTACCACCACGTCTATTATTGGGAGAATGTCATGACAAGAGATCACTTCCATAGGACTTTTATTATTTAAATCTGCAACACCGATCTCTTTTTCCATGTCTACAACCAATATTAGCAGTGATGAATAAATAAATATACATGTACCATGATAATAAAAAATGTACTACTTAGTGAGAGCTCATAGTACTAATCATGTCCACTTTATTCACTTGACAGAAGGTGTCTGTGAAGGTAGAGAGAAGCAAGAATAATGGCTGCCCACATGTGATGTATGGGTTTAGGGAGGGCTAGTGTGTATAACCTTGTCTATTCCATTCATGTTTGATGGATGACGTCTGTCAAGATGGAGGGAAGTAGGAAGAAGAGTTGCCCTCACGCGATGTATGTCTGCGTACAACCCTATCTATTTCATTCATACTTGATAGACGACATCCGTCAAAGTAGAGAGAAGCATGGTGATGGACTACTTGCATGAGTTGGTGAAGCATGGCAAGGGGTAGTGCAACAACCTTGTCTACTTCATGCATGCTTGACGAACGGTGTCCATCAAGTAGGAGGGAAGTCGAAAATGATCATGTTGGTATCACTATCTCTAAAATTTATGGAAACATGATATATCAAATTGATAATGTGGTCCATGAAGTTAATGAAGTGGAAAATATTCATATTCAACTTTTAAAATGGCCAATCACAAAAGTGACACTGGAGGATGGCAGTAAGCTTATTGACCATCAACAGGAGGATGAGATCATTTTTGACTTACACGAACAAGATATGTTATCAGCTCTGCAAATTGATACTGCAAAATCAACACAAGTTGCAAGGAAAAGAAGGTATAGAATGGTCAATAGAAAGACATCAAAAAATGAGAGTAACTCAAACACGTCAAAGATTCCACGTCTCTTGATGTTTGAAAGCATTCGTGTAGTTTCAGTTGTTGATTGTTGTGATGAGAATTGTTGTCAACATGTGGAGAGGAAAAAGATTGAAGAAGCTTGACAACAATATTGGGGACAAATCTCGTCTGACAGGGTTACATATGTATATGATATGCTTCAAGCCTCACAGAACAAGGAAGGAAAACAAAGAGATATAACTATGTTATTTTGTGGGGGGACTATATGTCAAAAAGCATGGTACACAATACATGGAATATCAAAGGCTTCATTTCACAGGTACAAAGCTTCCTATGAGCAAGGGACTAGAAAAGCAACACATGGAAACAAAGGAATAATACGACGAGCATGGGAACACGTGGATATGGCCAAAGCAATTATCCAAGACTATGTGGATAACAATGCAGAAATTATGCCTCATAGGAGCAGAACAACATTTGAGGGCGATAGGGACAATCAACTCATTTTGGCAGGAGTTTATAAGCAACAAGATATTTTGCATGAAGTCAACATCACATTGTCAAGCTTAGATACAAAAGCATTTCACACTCTACACTTAGTAGACTCTGGAGAACTGTCTTTAAGCAAGTGTCACTTTGCAAATCTAGCTCATTTTTGAAATGTGATATTTGTACTTCAATACAGATGAAGTTGGCATCAACCAAGGTGGTACAAGATCGTGCAAATTTGTTCATGGAAAAGAGAAAACACATGCTTGCACAAATGACATGTCGTAATTTGTACTATTCTTGGAAGCAAAAAGCTTGTTGTGATCCTAACAAATATGTGTGCATTATTCATGATAAAATGGATCAAGTAAAGACATGCATACCTCGGCTAAAGACCCATCCTAAAAGCTCGAGTCGTGTCATGCAGCTTCTGTGAAAAGTACAGTACTAAGGACCATAAATGGATCTTTGAATGATCCACAAGGTGATTGTATGCTTGTTAAACAATCTATCAGAAACTAGTCATCAGAAAACAAGATCTAGTTTAGCAGCTTGATAGGAAACAAGTAGAGACAATCAAAGCATTGATCAATTAGTATAATCCAACTCCACACGTGTGGAAATAAGGCTGTAGTACGGCCTGTAGACAGTGTTTACAAAGTGCCAAAGCTGGGTTTCATTGGAAAAATAGAGTAATGACCATACAATGAGAGGAAACTCGAGTTTCTCCTTGAGGCTCTAAAAAGTTTCTATCTTCACACTATGGAGAATGGGAATACATAGTAAAACACACTTCCTTTGCAAAGTTAGGTGAAAATCCAGGTAATAAGGAAGTAGACTCCATTTTCTTGCCCTAATGTGAAAACCCTAGCCTAGATCCAAGAGTCATGCTTGGTAGGTGCATGGTAGGTACAAATCTCATCATAAATCATGGTCTAGATCCTACAAAGTAGGAATCACTACCAAATGGACACAACCACTCCTCTCGACTTGTGGTAACCTACTTTAGGTGTGAATATACAAGTGGCACTTTGGCCATTCAAGTAACTAACAACAATATTGACAAAATGTACAATATTCTACATGGCTAGATTTGCCAATGTAGGCAATTTTTCACACTCCTCCTCAAATCCAGCCTTGGAAACCACAATGCTTTTATCAACCACTCCAATTGAAAATCTAAGCTTGACAAATGAATCTTTAGGTAAAGATTTAGTAAATAAATCAGCAAGCAAGTTGGTGATGACACGTGTTGGAGCTTGATCTCCTTGGCTTGCACTTTCTCCCTCAGAAAATGATGAGCAATTTCGATGTGTTTGCTCTTGCATGGAATGTAGGATTAGTTGCAAGTGATTGGGCTGATTGGTTGTCACAATAGATGATAGGGAGCTCCTCCTCCATGACATGAAGCTCCACCAATAGCCTTTTGAGCCACAAGACCTCCTTGCATGTTGATGTCAAGGCCTTGTATTCGGATTCTGTGGAAGATAGGGAGATGGTATCTTGCTTTTTGGAAAGCCAAGAAACTACTCCATCACATAGAAAGGTGGCAAAGGCACTTGTTGATCTTCTATCCACTTTGTCACCTGCAAAATCCGAGTCACTATAGGCTCTTAAGCCAAGATTAGTTCCTCTATACAAAATACCAAAATTCTTAGTGAATGAAATGTATCTAAGAACTCTTTTGGCCATCTTCCAATGTGAAACTAGAGGACTTTGCATGAATTGGCTTAATTTTCCAACACTATAACTAAGATCAGGTCTAGTTATAGTTAAATAGATCAAGGAGCCAATAAGCCTTCTATATAATGTGATGTCCTCAAAGGATGCTTCATCACAACCAATAGATGCTTTTACATGTTGCTCCATTGGTGTCTCAATGCCTTTACAATTCTTCATTCCAAATCTATCTAGGATGGATGTAGCATATTTAGATTGACAAATGAAGCTAAAATCACATCCTCTAATAACCTCTATTCCAAGAATGAAGCTTAATAGGCTGAGATCTACCATCTAAAACTCTTTTGCTAAAGCAATCTTTACATCTCTAATTCCATCTAGATCATTACCACTCAAGATAATGTCATCTACATACAAAACAAGAATAATGATCATGCCATCATGAAAACTTATATACAATGATGGATCATAGGCACTCATTACAAAGTTGATGGAAATGAGAAAAGAGTTTTGCCTAGAGTACCATGCTCTAGGTGCTTGCTTGAGCCCATAAAGGCTCTTCTTCAAAAAACACACCTTTCCTTCATGCTTTGCCTTGATGAAGCCCTCGGGTTGCCTCATGTAGATCTCTTCCTCCAAATAACCATTGAGGAATGCATTTGTGAAGTCAAGTTGGAATAGCTCCCAATTGAAGGTTTGTAGCAAGACTAATGATCAACCTGATAGTAACAAGCTTAGCCACAGGAGCAAAAGTCTCATCATAGTCAATGCCTTTGGTTTGTAAAAAACCTTTGGCAACAAGCCTAGCTTTATGCTTGCTTATTGATCCATCTTGATTATACTTCAATCTAAACATCCACTTGCAATCAAGAGGTTTCTTCCCTTGAGGAAGATCCACAAGATCCCAAGTATGATTCTCAATAAGAGCATCATACTCTACTTGCATAGCATCCATCCAACTTTTAGACTTACAAGCATCTTCATAGCATGTTGGCTCATCTAACATTGAAGTAAGAAAGGTGTAAGATGTGAAAGATGATGAGCCTTCCCTTTGATCACCTTGACCATCATAGGTGAGCCTCAATGGCTCGGATCTTGCCCTTGTAGATCTTCTTGGAGTTCTTGGAGTTCTTGGAGTTCTTGCATCTTGAGGTGGATCCTCAAGTTCTTCTTCACTTGGAAGCTCCTCCTCCATCCTAGTATGATCCTTGGCATCAAGATGATTAGTAGCATTATCATCCAAATCACAAGCATGTCCTTCATAAAAAATAACATCCCTACTCACTATCACCTTGCTAGTGATGGGATTGAAGACTCTATAACCTTTGCTATTATCACCATATCCCACAAAGATGCCTTTGATGGATGTTGCATCATCCTTCCTTCTCTTATCCAAGGATTGGTGTACATAGCAAGTGGATCCAAAAACTTTGAGATCCTTGAGATTGGGCTTCTCTCCAAATAGAGCTTCAAATGGTGTGATTCCTCCAATGGCTTGGTTTGGCAATCTATTGCACAAATAGTTAGCACAAGTTATTGCTTTATCCCAAAATGGTTTGGATAGAGAAGCATCTAGTCTTAAGGCCTTAGCACACTCACAAAGAGATCTATTTCTTCTCTCACTCACTCCATTTTGTTGAGGGGTGTATGGACATGACAACTCCCTCTTTATGCCATTAGAACTACAAAAGTCAATCAACTTATTGGAGATATATTTACCTCCATTATCACTCCTTAATACCTTAATCTTGGTACTAAGTTGATTTTCTACCAAAGTCTTGAACTTTACAAAAGAATCAAACACCATTGATTTGCTAGACAAGAGGTACATCCAACAAAATCTAGAATAGTCATTAATGAAGATTACATAGTACTTGGCACCACCATTAGACTCATGTGAAAAACTATGAACATCCGAATGGATGAGTTCAAGAGGAGAGTTTGATCTTGATGTAGATCTTGAGAAGGGTAGTTTGTGAGCCTTTGAGAGGCTGCATGCTTCACATCTCTTCTCACACTTTGACAAATGCTTGGGGAGTCTAACTGCAAGCTCCTTTGTAACCATAGATTCCATGGCTTTGTAGTTGGGGTGGCCCAACCTTTTGTGCCACAGTTCCACCTTTGATAGCTCCACCTTTGCCAAGTTAACACTCTCCACTACAATATTAGCATCAAGCTTAAACAATCTACCTTGCTTAAAGCCTTTGGCTATACATTCATCATTTCTAAGGATGGAACAAACTCCATGCTTAAATTGTACATCTAGGCCATTATCCATTAATTGGCCAACACTAAGCAAATTCTTGGTTAACTTAGGAACATAAAGAACATTATCAAGATTCATCCTTTTGGATGATCCCACATACAAGGGAATTGTTCCTATTCCACTTATCTTACATTCTTGACTACTTGCAGTATAGATTGATCTATGTAAGTCATTGTAAGAAAGTAAGGTGGAGAATATGTCCTTTTGATATGTCATGTGGGAACTTGCCCCACTATCAATCCACCAAGAATCATTGGTGTTGCTCTTGGATGATGGTGGTTTGTTGGAAACCATCAAGGATGACTCTTCATCCTCCTCCTCCTCCTGATGTGCAATGTTGCTTTGTTTGCTCTCTTGTGCCTTCTTCTTCTTGAGACGTTCTGATGCAAAATGTCCTTTCTTTCCATAGAAAAAACATTTGTACTTGGACTTGTCTTTGATCTTGCCCTTTGAGCTTGAAGCCTCATCCTCCTCCTTGGTCTCCTTGAAGTGCTTCTTCTTGCCATTGGTCTTCTTCTTGATTTTGAATGAGAAATTAGCTTTCTCATCACCATCCTGCAGAGAAATAGCATTCATTCTTGCATTGGTATGCAACATCCTACACTCTTTAGCTACTAATACACTGTGTAGCTTTTCTATAGTAGGCAAAGTGTCTTGGATTGCAAAGCTTTGGACCAAATTTGTAAAGCCACTCCCTAGACCATTTAGGACAATCTGAACAAGCTCACTATCTTGAATCTTCTCTCCAATGGAAGCTAACTCCCTATTAAGAGACTTGATTCTTAGCCCATAATCTTTTGCACTCTCATCACTCCTCTTCATGCTTTGTAGAATCTGATTCCTAAGCATGAGAACCCTCGAAGTGTTACTAGACTCATAGATAGATTTTAAAGATTCCCAAGCCTCTTAAGCACTCTTACATGATGATACTTCCCTTAAAAGATCATTGCTTACATTCATCTTAATACAGTGAAGTGCAAGCCTAGACCTCTTCTTGTATCTCACTAATTCCTGTGCACCTAGAGGTTCATCTTCATCATCTATTAGAAACTCATAAATATCCTGGAGCACCATTAGTGACTCCATCCTCACTTTTCAAATAGCATAATTGGTAGAATTTAACCTCTCACTAGCTTCTAGAAGGTAGGCTCCCACTGATCCCATCTTACTAGCAAGATTCTACACACAAGATATAGATTTGTTTGGACCTGAAACTCACAAAGGTTTCTAACTTGTAGTGTTTCACTCAAATGTTGACTTCTAATCCAACAGATGGATTTGTAATCACAGTTCTATCACTCCCTCACAAGCTGGAATGAAGATAAGATGAGATGAAAACTACACTCAAGCAAATCTGGCCAATCTTGGCTATTCTTGGACAAAAAACTGACTCTGTCTCTCTCATTCACTTTGATGTACTTTCAAGACCTGGTTTCCACTTTAAGAAGGTCTGAAATCAGCCTAGATTAATTAGTTTAAATGAAACAAATTCAAAACTAATCAATGGCAAGTGATCTTGGCAGCTTATTCTAGGATTTGCACCAAAAATTACATCAAACTGACACCAGATGAATTTTCTATGATCCAATGAATATGGATTATTAAATGCTGGTTCAGAGATGCCCACACGTGTGAACAGTACGGATTTTGAACCTGAAAAAGTTTGGGATCAAATCCCCTCACCAAAACCTGGATACCAGCTCGCCCTTCCAATACTAGCTTTTTGCACCAAAACCTACTAAAACTGGATTAGATTCAAACACAGATCAATGGCATTGTACTTGGCTCTGATACCATGTGAAAAGTACAGTACTAAGGACCATAAATGGATCTTTGAATGATCCACAAGGTGATTGTATGCTTGTTAAACAATCTATCAGAAACTAGTCATCTGGAAACAAGATCTAGTTTAGCAACTTGATAGGAAACAAGTAGAGACAATCAAAGCATTGATCAATTAGTATAATCCAACTCCACACGTGTGGAAATAAGGCTGTAGTACGACCTGTAGACAGTGTTTACAAAGTGCCAAAGCTGGGTTTCATTGGAAAAATAGAGTAATGACCATACAATGAGAGGAAACTCGAGTTTCTCCTTGAGGCTCTAAAAAGTTTCTATCTTCACACTATGGAGAATGGGAATACATAGTAAAACACACTTCCTTTGCAAAGTTAGGTGAGTAGACTCCATTTTCTTGCCCTAATGTGAAAACCCTAGCCTAGATCCAAGATTCATGCTTGGTAGGTGCATGGTAGGTACAAATCTCATCATAAATCATGGTCTAGATCCTACAAAGTAGGAATCACTACCAAATAGACACAACCACTCCTCTTGACTCGTGGTAACCTACTTTAGGTGTGTATGTACAAGTGGCACTTTGGCCATTCAAGTAAACAAAATGTACAATATTCTATATGGCTAGATTTGCCAATGTAGGCAATTTTTCACAGCTTCCAATTTCCTTGATAGGGATGTTAGTCCATGGACAAAAGAAGAGTGGATATGGTCATTTTGCAATGGGATATTGGCCATCTGATCCAAATTTCACAGTGGGGTCACTTGCAAGATGTTTGAGACATTTGGAGCTTCCAAATGAGGATGTTAAAGGAGATGTCAATTTTACAGAGGTGCCACAACAAGCCATTTTTGGTAGCCTACTATCAAGAGATGCATACGATATTCATCAAAAGTTGCAAAAGAACAAAAACAAAGATACTAGAAATGTTAGTGTACAGTTGAGTGTAGAAGAATTTACTTCAGTCGAAAATAGTAATGTAATAACACATGTAGAGGGTTCTTCTCTACTTGAAATTCCAGGAACTTCTCCACTACAAATTGATAATGCAACAATGAATGTGCAATGCCTTAATCAAGCACAAAATGATAGTTTTAATGCCCTACCAAGAGTCTTGTTCTTGCAACTTGACAACTGTGGTTCTAAAAATAAAAATCGATATGTTTTTGCATTTCTCTCCCTTCTCACAGCAAGGGGCATATTTGAGATTGTGCATCTTGGATTCTTAATGGTTGGCCACACACATGAGGATGTTGATGCAATGTTCAGTAGGCTTTCAGAAAGGCTTCGTTCAAATTGCGTGTTCTCATTTTGCCACCTGATGGATGTCTTTATCGAGAGCTTGTGCTTTTCTCCGGTGCCGTACTTGATGCAAGAGATACCAAACTTCAAAAGCTTTATTGAAGGGTACATATGTGATGGGACAGATGCATTGGTTGGCCAAAGAAACCTCTACAGTTTCGTTTTTTTGTTAGAGATGGCATTCCTATCATGCAATATATGATGAATCCAACAATGAAGACATGGAAACCACAAGAAGGTATACGACTATGGAAGCAAGATCCTGACGGTCATCCTATGCTGCCAAAAGGAGATCCACTTGCAGTACCACTTCTACAGACTTTCAATGATCAAAATAACATCATGGATGGTTTAAATAAGTACCTTGGTTTTTGGAGAAGGTCTATAGAGAGTAAAAATGTCAACAGATCATTCAAAAATTTCATTTCTCCTATTATTAAATATTGGGATGACATTACAAATGTGCTTGAGAGTGTCAGTGTCACCAACAACACACAATTGATGGATGGTTTTTGGCCAAAAACTAATTGGATGCATGATGATATGGAAGATCGACATGGTGTGGAAGCAGAAAAAAAGACCAATTTGTGCTAGTGTGACCAAATGAGAATGTCTATCGAATTTGGTTAGGTGATACACTTTCTGATGTTGATCAAGACAAAGATTCACCAAACTATATGAAAGTATTAGTCCAATATTGGGCTCCAATAGCTAGAGGTAATATTTCTATTGTAGAAAGATACAAGGATTGTTGGACAAAGCAATGGAGAAGCAATCCTTCTGATCCACAACGTTGGGAGCCAATATCAGTAATAGTATGGAGTTGGAGGCCACGTTGACATCCAAATTTGTTAAAGACTCTGAAAATTCCTTCCAAAGTAATCGAAAGTGCACAAGCAAACTTGGCATTAGTGGGTGACATAGACAATGAAGAATAATTTTTCAAAATTCATATGGAATGTACTATTTGATTGATAAATAATAGCATTGTATTTCCATCAATGTGTTTTCTTCGTGTAGCTTCAACAATTGGATTTACAAAAATGCAATAGGTAATTTAAATTTGAAATTTCAGTTAGTTATTCCTTTGGAAAAAAATAGTTAATTATTGTATTATTAAATATTGCAATTTTATATATCATATTTATACTTAATATGTTATTATATATTATGTCTAGCGATGTGAGCCCTCAAGTTTGCGGGCAGGCATGCATTTTGGGCGGGCAGGACAGGGTTTTGGGCGGGTGGGCAAAGGGGAGGGCTAAAAATTTGAAAAATAGGAATTTTTTTCTTGGGCAGGGTCAGTGTTGAATTTCACACGTGTGGACTGTCCACTACATGTACTTGTGATCTCCTAAGGTGTGTAGATGCACCAAGATCAAGACTAGATTGAGATTCAAGATCAATCTTGAATCCTATGGCAAAAACACACTACTACATGCATTCAATCACTTCCAACTCTCACTCACACGTGTGGGAAATATTCAAAAAATAATCTAAGTAAAAACAAGCTGCTCTCCTCGAGTAGAGAGAGAAAATGCATCAAGAGCTCTCGGGTAGAGAGAGAAAGCTAGAAATCTAATAACTCACAAAATCCATGAAATCACCAAATCAATTAACTTCAAAATGAGGAGTACAATGATACTAGTAGGTCCACGAGCTACCACTATGCTTAACTATGATTGGACCATATTTTGTCACCTCTTGATCCTATTGGATCATTGATCTATGCACCTCTTAATTCTATTGGACTATATTCAAGCACACCTCAATTTCCTATTGGACCTCACAAGGTTCCACCTCTATATCCTATTGGACCTCTTGGAATTCATCAAACAAAAACTTTACACTTGTCTACACTCTAATTAGCAAGTGTTTAGCCTCTTACTCTACTTTGGCTCAATAGTGGCATTACAAGTGGAAATGCATAATTTGCCATCTATGCCAAATTTATTCCTATCAACTTCCTACACCTAGATGCTTGATGTAAATAACATAAGACCCCTATATCTAACATAGATAATCTTTTTCAATTCTTCACACTCCTCCTAAAAAATTATCTATGAAGATTTGAGCATTGATCTTGATATAACTCCAAGATTAGATCTATGCTTGATGAAAGCACTTTTGCTCAAAGGCTTGGTGAGTAGATCGGCAATACAAGAGGACGAGTTGACATGCTCCAAATAGATTTCTCCTCCAATAAGCTTTTCTCTCACAAAATGGTGTGCCACTTCTATGTGCTTGCTTCTTGCATGAAATATGGGATTATTGGCAAGAGCTTGGGCCGAGATGTTATCACACTTGATCATTGGTAGATCATCCTCCTTGATGCACTTTAGTTCCATTAATAACCTCTTGATCCAAAGCACTTCTTTGGTAGTTGTAGTGTTTGCTTTGTACTTGGCCTCACATGAAGAGAGAGATATAGTATCTTGCTTTTTGGAAAGCCAAGATATTAGATTGCCTCCAAGAAAGATAGTGTATGCACTAATAGACTTTCGATCCATCTTGTCACTTGCAAAGTCCGAATCCGAGTAGCCAATAATGGATAGATCTTCACTTTTATAGAGTAGACCATAATCACAAGATGAAGATACATATCTTAGAATCCTCTTGGCCATCTTCCAATTATGGATATTAGGATCTTGCATAATTTGACTCAATTTGTGCACACAAAAACTAAGATCGGGCCTAGTAATGGTAAGCCAAATCAAGGAGCCTACAAGACTCCTAAAAAGTGTGATGTCCTCAAAGGATCTTTCATCACCTTTATTAGGATCTTTTACAATTTGCTCCATTGGAGTATCTATGCTCTTAGAATTTTCCATATGGAATTTTTTCAACATAGAGTGAGCATATCTAGATTGGCATATAAAGACATGATTTTCATAAAAATCAATTTCTAGGCCTAGGATGTAATGTATCTCTCCTAGATCTTGCATTTTAAACTCACATCCAAGTGCTAGCTTGGTTTCATCAACTAGCTTGATACAACTTCCACAAAGAATAATGTCATCAACATAAATTAGAAGAATGACAATATTGCTATCAACAAACTTTAGATACATGGAAGGATCATAGTCACTAAGAGTAAATCCTAGTGAGATAAGAAAAGATTTAAGTCTTGAATACCATGATCTTGGTGCTTGCTTGAGTCCATAAAGACTTTTGAAGAGCAAGCACACTTTGGACTCATCCTTGATGAATCCTTGAGGTTGTTCCATATAGATCTCCTCCTCAAGATAACCATTTAGAAAAGCATTGGATACATCTAATTGGAACACCTTCCACTTGAAAAAACAAGCAAGAGAAATAAGAATTCTTATTGTCACCATCTTTGCAATGGGTGCAAAGGTCTCCTCATAATCAAGACCATGGATTTGAGCAAATCCTTTGGCACATAATCTTGCTTTATGCTTGTTGATGGTGCCATCATGATTGAACTTGATCCGAAATACCCACTTGCAACCAATCACATGCTTGTTGGAAGGAGGATCCACAAGCTCCCAAGTATTGTTGGTGATCAATGCATCATACTCTTGCTTCATGGCATCATACCACTCCTTGGTATTGAGTGCCTCTTGTACATTCTTTGGCTCTTCATGAGAGACATAAAAAACATAATTAGTGGAATCAAGATCCACTTGTTTGCCTTTGTCAACATATGAGAGCCTCTTAGGCTCGGATCTATCTCTCATGGATCTTCTTGGTGAAAAAATCCGAGGAGAGTCTTCTTAAAATCTCGACCCCATCACACCATGATTGTCTTCAAAATCAATAATTGATGATGCATCCATAGATTTCTTGATCTCGGCCTCTTCAAATGATGAGTGTTGGTCTTCATGAAAGACAACATCTCTACTTTCAATAACTTGAGAAGTAGAGAGTATAAAGACTCTATAGGCCTTCTTGGTGGATGATATCCAACCATGATCCCTTTGCATGCACTAGGATCTTCCTTCTTCCTTGTTTCCAAGGGAATATGGACAAAGCATAAGCATCCAAAAACTCTAAGGTGATCAACCTTAGGCTTCTTCAAAAATAAGATTTCATATGGTGACCTTCCTCCAAGAGCTATATGTGGGAGCCTATTGCAAAGATAATTTGCACAATTAATGGCTTCTCCCCAAAAATCTTTGGGCAAAGATGCCTCAATTCTCATAGATTTTGCACATTCACATAGAGATCTATTCTTTCTCTCGGCCACTCCATTTTGAGATGGAGAGTAGGCACAAGAAAACTCTCTTTTAATGCCTTCAAGCTCACAAAAATCTTGAAATTTATTGGAGATATATTCACCACCTCCATCACTTCTAAGAGCTTTAATCTTGAATGAGAATTGCTTCTCTACATAAGCTTTGAAAATAAGGAAATGATCAAACACCATAGATTTTGAAGCAAGAAGATATAACCAAGTGAATCTTGTGTAATCATCAATGAAAGTAACAAAACAAGTGGCTCCTCCCTTGCTTGTAGTTGATGAGAAATGCACATCCGAGTGGATTAACTCCAAAGGATGCTTGCTTTTGATAGAAGATCTTGTAAATGGCTTTTTGTGAGATTTAGCAATAGCACAAGCCTCACAAGGCTTGATCTTCTTGGAGAATGACTTTGGCAAGCCAATAGCTTTGGATTCTTTGATCATAGAGAGCATGGATTTGTAGTTGGGATGTCCCAACCTCCTATGCCATAATTCCTCCATAGAGAGCTTGTTCACAAGAGCAACATTACAAGCATTCACATACTCATTTGGATCTAGTTTATAGATGCCACCAAATCTAGATCCTAATGCAAGTATCTCATCATTCTTCTTGATAGTGCAAGTATCAACATTGAATTTTAAATCAAGGCCATTATCAAGCAATTGGCCAACACTAATAAGATTCTTGGTAAGCTTAGGTACATAAAGAACTCTAGAGAGAGAAAGAACTTTAGAGGATGCAAGCTTCAAGGGAATGTTCCCTATGCCTTCAATAGGACATTCAAAATCATTTGTAGTGTATATTGATTTCTTCACTCCATCATAAGGTGCAATAGAAGAGAAAGAGTCCTTGGAGCTACACATATGTGAAGAGGCTCCACTATCAATATACCATAGGCCGTCCTTCTTGAAAGGAGTAGATGAGAAACTAGAGACCATAAGAGATCCCTCTCCATCACTTGCAATAGTGTCTTCCTTCTCATTGGTAATATTGGCTTGCTTGAGTTGATTCTTCTTTTGGAAGCAATTGGTGGCATAATGACCTTTCTTGCCACAATAAAAGCACTTAATCTTCTTCTTCTTCTTGAGCTTGGATGATGAAGCATTAGAGGAATCATCTTCCTCCTCATCTTTGTCTTTGGATTTGACTTTGTCCTTGCTTGAGGATTGTTGATGTTGGTTCTTGCTCCTCTCTTTGTGCTTATCCTTGGCAAAGAGAGCTTTGCCATCATTATGAGTGAGAGAAAGCTTGTCCATCCTCAAGAGCTTGCACTCTTGTCTTGATTCTTCTGAAATTAGCACACTTTGGAGAGCCTCCAAACTTGGTAGCTCCTCCTTAATGGCATAGGATTGGACAAGGTTATCAAATTCACTTCTCAAGCCATTGAGAATAACTTGAACTAGCTCATTTTGATTGATGGAATCACCAATGCAAGCAAGCTCTCTATGAATATCTTTTACTCTCAAAACATAACTAGATGCACTCTCATCACTCTTTTGGCTACTTTGAAAGATTTGATTCCTAAGAGTAAGAAGCCTAGAGGTATTCTTAGCCTCATAGATAGTCTTGAGACAATCCCAAGCTTCTTTGGCTGTTGTACAAGTACCTATCTCCCTCAATATCTCATTAGAGACATTCATCTTAATGTAGTGGAGAGCCATCCTAGATCTCTTTTTGTATTTTTGAACCTCTTGAAGAACTTGTGGTTCTTCTTCAAGGCCAAGAACTATGTCCATCACGTCTTGAAGGATCAAGATGGACTCCATCCTCATTTTCCAAATTGAATAGTTTGAAGTGGTCAATCTTTCACTTGGTTCCAACAAGGATGAACCCATTGAAGACATTTGAAGTGAAGAAAACTCAAATGATGAACAATAAATGTTGTTACACACTTTCAATAGGATCCAATAATTGAGTACTATCTCCTCCTATGAAAGATCTTACAACAATTTGTGAATTGATTCTCACTAGCTACTCAAATCTCTCTAAAACAAGATCTATTTCACATCAAATGATGGAGTATAGGCAAAGTTAGGATCTAACACTCTTAGCACGTGTGAAATACACTAAAAAACCAAATTTGACTCAAATACAATGATATTGCATGAAGCAAAATGGCTAAGATCTCAAAACAGTGCCTAGATCAATATAGATGAGATTGGCAAGCATACAACTGTGATTTTGGATCAACCAAGCAATCTCTTGACCAAACCAAATGTGTCCACCCAGGTTTAGGTGCCCTACCTAACCCTCTTCAAAAGCTTATAACTTTTGATTGGCTCAACCAAATGGAATGAAACTGATTGCAACAGAAACTAGACAAAAATAGCTTCAAAACAAGCTATCAAGCAAGATAAATGGATCAAACATGAGAGAGAACTTCCAAACTGAAATTGGATGTTCCTCACACGTGTCTGAGCACCTGATTCCGTACAGTACCAAGTCAGACCCAATCAATGTCCTTTTGATCTCTTTTGATCCAAGATTGAACAAGATAGCTAGGAAAATGGGCCTTGACAACTTCTAGCTCAAGATTAATGAAATTTTTTTCACTTAGATGGATCAAAATGCATGGTAACCTTAGGTAGGCTTTGATACCATGTTGAATTTCACACGTGTGGACTGTCCACTACATGTACTTGTGATCTCCTAAGGTGTGTAGATGCACCAAGATCAAGACTAGATTGAGATTCAAGATCAATCTTGAATCCTATGGCAAAAACACACTACTACATGCATTCAATCACTTTCAACTCTCACTCACACGTGTGGGAAGTATTCAAAAAATAATCTAAGTAAAAACAAGCTGCTCTCCTTGAGTAGAGAGAGAAAATGCATCAAGAGCTCTCGGGTGAGAGAGAAAGCTAGAAATCCAATAACTCACAAAATCCATGAAATCACCAAATCAATTAACTTCAAAATGAGGAGTACAATGATACTAGTAGGTCCACGAGCTACCACTATGCTTAACTATGATTGGACCATATTTTGTCACCTCTTGATCCTATTGGATCATTGATCTATGCACCTCTTAATTCTATTGGACTATATTCAAGCACACCTCAATTTCCTATTGGACCTCACAAGGTTCCACCTCTATATCCTATTGGACCTCTTGGAATTCATCAAACAAAAACTTTACACTTGTCTACAGTCTAATTAGCAAGTGTTTAGCCTCTTACTCTATTTTGGCTCAATAGTGGCATTACAAGTGGAAATGCATAATTTGCCATCTATGCCAAATTTATTCCTATCAACATCCTACACCTAGATGCTTGATGTAAAAAACATAAGACCCCTATATCTAACATAGATAATCTTTTTCGATTCTTCACAGTCAGGGCTGCCCATGGGGCAGCGCGACCGCTGCCCGAAAAAGAAAACATGAAGGAAAATCTCAAAAAAAGGGTCCCGGGCCCAGACAGTGTGAGCAGCCCGGGAACACTATTATTTAAAATTATAGATAATGTATAATATATTATTATTTGTTAGGTTGTTATTAATTGTAATGTATAAAAATGAAGATCAAAAGTAGAGAAGAAGAAGATTCTGTTTAAACCGACAATCATCCAATGAATGAATAATAAGTTACATATCTGATTCATGAAGTAAGATTCACAAATCAAAAATTCTATTGTCCATTAACAATGCTCATACTCTCTTACCACTCAATCAAGTCAATCCCTCAAAAGATTGCACAAGTCTTAGAATAAAGATAAAAAAGAGAAGATAATCAATCTTCAAAAAACTGTAGGCAAAGAGACTCAGTACAGAAAAGGAGAATAGCCTAAAGCAACTATGGTTATAACTTATAATCAATCCAACGAATGAATAATAACATCAAGAACACTATCAAGGCAACATAAACTAAGATTCACAAATAAGAAGAAATTTAATTCTAACAAAGCATGATAAACTAAGATACATAACATTAACGGACGAAGTTCATACTCTCATATCACTTAATCAAGTCTCAAAATATTGCACAAGTCTCAAAATTACTAAACATGTCTTTTCTGACCTTTTTTCAGTGTTTTTCCCTTTGACTTGGCTTCTCTTAGAGTCCCATGTTTCCTAGTCCTCTTTGTGAGTAGGCCAGCCCTATCAAGGGGACCATCCCTCCTGGTAGAAGGCTTCCCCAATGTGGACCACGGTATCTATCTTCGAGCCTATATAGTAGTTGGAAATCTTTGGCATAAAGAATGTATAGTGAGCAGAAAGGAATCCTCAAGGAAGAGGCTTTGCTAAATCCTTAGCAGCCTCCTGGACCATGGCTATATTCAGCATTACAATTACTGAGCACATGGGCTAATTACTTGTAATAAATGACATATTATATGCATTATCATTTTTGGCAAATCAAATAGGCTTTGGAATCAACATAATTTGAATCTTCTTCTAAGATAGAAGGTATGCCAATAAAAGCTTCTAAAAAAAAAAGACATTGAGTCTACATTATTGAAGTAACTATGCTTATCAAGTGTGTCAATTACAAAGTGAGGGAAGTGATATTGGCATGCACTAAAAGTGAGGGACTTGATGGTGGCTTTGGAATTTGCATATCTGTGTATTCTCGGGGATTGGCTCACAATCATTCATAGCAGTAGCTTTGGAGCTAGCTTGGAAAGGTATTTTGTAGTAGAATCTGATATATTTTCTGGAGACATCATCAAACACATTGAAATAAAGTATCATTTTGTAAGAGATAAAGTACTCAAAAGGGAGATCATTCTAAGTTTTTGCAAAACACAATCTATGGCATTAGACATTTTCAAAAAGGCATTAACGATCAATAATCAGAGCAAATTTAGCAAGATGCAGAATTCGAAACATCAATTTTTTCAAGATCCAAATTAAGGGGAAGTGTTGGAACTTTATCTTCAATGGAATAATGAGGATATAAGATCATATTTTAGGGGTGATGCAGGCATATCAAGCCCTTCCACGACAAAGACACAGCTAGAGTGGGAGGTGATATTACATGATATAAAGTTGGTCACCCATGAGCTAAATTGGTACTCAAAGTGTTGGTAGACTAGCAACTAGTAGCTGAATCATGTTCATTGGATCACATCGAATCAATCTCCACCATTATATATGTAACTTGCACAACAAGTAATTACTAAAGGGATAGTTGTAGGGGTGCCTTTGTGAAAAATAGGAGGTTCCAATGTAAAAACCTTGTGTAATTGAGCCTCAGTATGCCATAAAAAGCCCTAACCTTGCGATATGTAAGGGGACTTATTTAGGTACTATCCATGAGAGAGAGAGAGAGAGAGAGAGAGAGAGAGAGAGAGAGAGAGAGAGAGAGAGAGAGAGAGAGAGAGAGAGAGAGAGAGAGAGAGAGAGAGAGAGAGAGAGAGAGAGAGAGAGAGAGAGAGAGAGAGAGAGAGAGAGAGAGAGAGAGAGAGAGTCGTATTGCAAGGCATTATACTAGCATGTGTTTCACAATAAAGCTTTGGAGATTGTGGGCATTTTAATAAACTGAGAGACGATTTTACAGAGCTACAAGAAGGTAAATGAAAGGGGCTACAATTTGCCAATTTATAGACCATGTTGGTGGTTGATTCAAACTCATTTTGTGGACTATATGTGACAAAAACTCAAGATAGAAATTGTTGTCTGTAGGATATCTAAAAAGTGAAAAGTTTTACACGTGCGTACTCACACACACACACACACACATGCTACTCATAAACACATGAAGTGCATGATCAAAGCTTTAATTTCATACAAGACTTTTTTAAAATACAACATCATGGTTTATTGAGGTGCATATATGCAGTGAAACCAATAGATAGTTCATTACATTGGATTGATAGATTATGAGGCCTTTTGTGACTATAAAATAATCATTCTCTATAAATCAATTAATCTCTTGATCAAAACCTAGTGATCCAAAGCATTTGTTGACGTGGGTCTACCCAAAACTTGGTTGCTTGTAGTATAAAGAGTGCAAGATGGAGCTCTAAATTCTAATGTGTTTCCATTAAGATAATCCTCAATCTTTTTCTATCTTTTGGTCAATTCTATCTATTGTTCACTCAATTTTTATACATTGGAAGCAAAGGCCTATGAGAGCTAGGAATAAGTTGATTGCTTGACAAAATTGCATGGGATGGGTTAAGATAAAGTGAGCATTGCACATATTAAAAAGGCCAGAGGAAATAGGTGTAGGAATATACATACTCCTAAGTGATACATATGAGGGCACATCTACGAGGCCCTAATTCCATAATGATTATAGCACCTCTATTGAGAACCTTTTCCGTCAACATGTATTTTGAATATTCTTGCTCCTTAATGATGGAAAAAATCTGGTTTCCTATTCCTAGTGTTTAAATCCCTCTAGCTTTTATGGCTTTTTTACCTTGAATAATTGCAAAC
Source organism: Diphasiastrum complanatum (assembly GCA_029204225.1). Taxonomy (NCBI): domain Eukaryota; kingdom Viridiplantae; phylum Streptophyta; class Lycopodiopsida; order Lycopodiales; family Lycopodiaceae; genus Diphasiastrum; species Diphasiastrum complanatum. The sequence goes on from CM055103.1 coordinate 40,475,690, forward strand.
ATGACAAGCAATACGCTTGATAGTTCATTAGATAGCAACCTTCTTTCATATAATTGTTAATTAGCTAAAATCGAAACAGAGCAAATTTCTAACTAGTACAAACCATTAGTTTGATCATTTTCTACTATATGATGCAGAGAATTTATATTTGCTTATTTGACCAAAGCTCTACAAAATAACTTTTTGATTAATGAAATTTCATAGATCTAGCCAAAAGACATCAAAATTTTCTTCCTCAATTGACAAAATTTTGCATGTACAGTTTCCACCCAATTTCAACAATTTTTTGAAATGTTCTTCATCAGGAACTATGCTTTACTCCAAGTATATTTTTCATCGTGATCAGTACAAACAATCTTGACAAAGGAATGATCTTTCACCAGCCATTGGTGAGAATGGATGTGATGATGATACAACACTACAAAGGGTGCGGAAGATGTGATAAAGATGGACTAGTAGATCAGGCATGAAAGGACTCATCATGCTAACTAGCAAATGACATTATGCTGATAAATCTTATGAAGAGAACAAAAGTAGACATAGGCAAGATTTGAGGACCATGCAAAAAACGAATCATGTGTTACATAAACGAATTCAACAGGGATCAACACAAAACCAGTGAGACATGACATCTATATGGAAAAATTTATTTCGTGAATTTATCATACCAAAAAAAAACGAACCACCACCAAAATCCAGCAGATTACAACAGCATTGCATTGACATATTATGATACCTAAGAGAATGAAACTCGTCCAATGGCTGATGACAGCAAAGGACAACAATAAATTGGATCGATGGTAATGAAAAAGCATAAATTCTGTTATTGAATTTAACAGACCATAAAGCCAAGGTGTCTGCGATTTAATTACATGTAAAAGCTCTTTCAAAGTCCATGGCTCCATGCATTTGAATACATTCCAAAACCATACCATATCTAAACTATTAAACTTAACTTTCAAGCCAGCATTCCTTCTTCTTTTTAAAGATTTTAGGATAATCGTTGCATGCAAGGGTCGAAGACATCTTTTGCTGTAAGCAACTTTGAAGAAATGACTGATTGTTGATGGTTTATCATTGGGTATACTGAAGAGAATGCAAGTCACAGACCTCTGAAATAATCTTTAGTCCTGATACTGGGAATTCCATTCATAGTTGCCAGAAAACATCATATTTCATCGAATACAGCGTTTGAACGTTTTTGAAAGGTTTAGATGACCAAAAACACATACTGTACTTTCAATAAGCTCATGACGAATGAAAACACTGTATGCAGGATTTTTCAAACTGTTTTCAGGGCTTTATTCAATAAGTTTTTGATCGCGAAAATTGATTGCCTATTGTTATATGTGCAATCTATTTGGCAGTTGCAAGCTAGAAAAGACAAGTACTGCCTGTTCTAGAACTACAAACTAGAGAAAACCTGGTCTCTTGTTCAATGCCCATTAAGAAACTTGGAAATGTTGACGGTCTAGCATATTCATCCATATGCACACCTAAAAGCGCCTTTCGTATACTGGTAACTATCATTCCAGTTCAACTACTTCCACAGAGAAAGTAGAAAATATCGGACATCAAATCAAATGAGGCTAAGACCATATAGAACTGACTAAGAGGCACCCAAGGCTGCCAAAACAGCTCCAAAATCAAGTCTTTTCACTTTCCAAGAAAGCTAGTGCAGTTGTCTTTTTCACTTAACATCATCAATAATTCCCACAGCACCAATCAACAATCTCGTCTCTGACAAGTTTTGAGATGACCTTGGTGATATTGTGAGAGTCCCCACATATTTGAAGCAGATTCTTCTTGATGCAGATAGGTGTAGAAGGGGGCATGCTGATCAGCCCAAATGCAATGGCTAGCTTCTAACTGTGTTCACACAAATAATTCTCCTCAACTTCCACGTCATGCAGCACAAAGTTCAAATCAAGCGTATATCGTGCCCCCTTCCCCCAACCCAACTTGGTCTCTCCAATTCCGCTCGGATCCCCTAGCTTTGTGGATGAGATGCATCACCTACAACAAAGTCGTGCACCTGCCTGCCAGCTTCAAACCAGGTGCACCCTGGCATTTTTTTCACACCTGCATCATTCATTTCTTTCGTTATCTTTGCTACCTCATCGCTCCAGCCAGCTGCTGCATAGATGTTTGAGAGAAGCACATAAGGTGCAGCATCTTCTGGTTGCAACTTCACAACAGAGTCAAAGGCACGTCTTCCTATTTCTAAATGGCCATGGTTTCTAGCAGCACCAAGTAAAGTCATCCAAACCAAAGCATTAGGCTGGATTGGCATTTTACTAATAAAGTCTTCAGCATCAGCCAGATACCCTGCACGGCCGAGAAGATCTACCATACAAGCATAGTGATCAATAGTGGGTATGACATCATCCTCTTTACACATGCAATCAAAAAGATGTTGACCTTTATCAACTAGGCCAGAATGGCTGCATGCAGATAGAACACTAAGATAGGTCACCTCATCAGGCTTTGTACCTTCCCTTTGCATTTGCTCCAAAAGTGTGAGAGCCTCCTTGCCAAGCCCTTGCTGTGCATATCCTGCAATCATTGCATTCCATGACACCACGTTTCGTTCATGCATATTGTTGAACACCTCACGTGCATCCTCAATGCGTCCACATTTTGCATACATGTCAACAAGGGTACTCCCTACAATCACATCTGACTCTAAGCAACTTTTAATGATGTCCAAATGGAGGTGCTTGCCCTGTTCGAGAGCTACAATGCTGGCACATGCTTTTAGGAGAACAACATATGTGACAATGTTGGGCTGCAAACCGTCCTGTTTCATTTGCTCATACAGATCCAGAGCATCCTTGCCAAGACCTTGTTGTGCATAACCTGCAATTAATGCTGTCCATGACACCACGTCCCGTTCATGCATGTTGTTGAACACCTGACGTGCATCCTCTACACACCCACATTTTGCGTACATGTCAACAAGGGTGCTTCCTATAATCACATCTGACTCAAAGCCACTTTTAACAATGTCCAAATGGAACTTCTTGCCCTCTTCCAGGGCTGGGATTCTGGCACACGCTTTTAGGACAACAATAAATGTGACCTTGTTTGGTTGTATGCCTGTTTGTTGCATTTGCTTAAAAAGATTGATAGCCTCTTCGCCTTGTCCGTGATTGGCATATGCTGAGATAATAGTAGTCCATGAAAACACATTATGTTCAGGCATTGAGTCAAATACTTGGCGTGCATCCAACACACTACCACACTTAGCATACATGTTAACAAGGGTGTTCTTGAGGAAAATGTTCGAATGAAGCCCCTGTTGGACTATGAAGGAATGCAAGCGCTTGCCCTCCACCAGGGCTCTCCTTCTGGCGCAGTCCTTCAAAAGGCAAGCATAGGCTTTGATTGGGGCCTGAACATTTTGCTGAACCATAAGCTCCACCATATGCAGTGCCTCTTTTAGTCGTCCCTCCTGACACAGTTTTCTCACATTCACGCCTTTGCCCAAGGAATCAGGCACCCTGTATTGATTCATAGAATGACTAGAAAATAACAAATATGAAAAAAAACATTGCACTGGGAAATTTGAAACAGCAACAACAAAGAAGTTTCAGCCTGGAGCTCCACAGTCCACACCAGGATAAACCATACCCAGATCTCAACTCACTACCAGATTGTACTCGGCCCAAAGCCATTGTGGCCACTTTTGCTTTAACCCAGGGGGGGTTTAGCCAACCTTCAATCCATAGACCCTCATGAGTACTCTTATGTTCAAAGTCCGGGTACTTTGGATTTTTCTACATAACAGTACACACACAGATCAGCAGGAACAATAGCATCAACTTAAAGAGATTGATTACAATAAGCCATTAATCAGCCTCATACACATAGGTAGTACCATTAAAGACTTTTCACCAGGCGCCAGTCAAAAGCTAAAAAATCAAGAAAATCAAACCAGAAATGTACAGTCTACATCTATCATCTTGGCCTCAGTGTACAAGACATCTTCAAGAGGATTGTCAAGATAGATGGATAGCTACACCTTAATAAATCTGGTGTCCCACCATTGTGATGGATCCAAGAAAAACTCCTGCCAAAGCTGTTCCACCCTAACTACATTTCCTGTATGAGTCACAACATTTGGAAAATATGATTAAGGAATATTGATGTGGCAAGTTTCATAATCTCTACTAGTTCTTTGGTCCCAGGTTCGAGCCTCCCCTTGGAAACCATGAAGCATAATCTCTACTAGTTCACCTCTCTCCTCAGTCAGACGTGCTGATGGAGAAAAAGAAATGCAAGCAATGAGAAAACAAAGGAGCATACTAGAGATCTCAGGTGTTGTGAAGCCGGATTGCCCCTGTTCTTGACCTTGTACCATGACAGCTACCCTGACATGCACCAAAGGGGGATGGAACCTGCTATCAATCCAAAGTGCCTTCTCTGCACTACTCCTATGTCGGAGGTCCGGAAGTGTCGGATTTCTCTGAAAGCAAACACTGGCTTTAGCCATAGTTAACCTCAAGCAAATGTATTAAAAAGATCACAACTCTTGAAATAGAATAGAGTGCAATCAGCATAGTTGCATGAGGTACCAAATTGTATAATTTGAGACCAGCTCATGTCTTGGACTACACAGTAAGTCCATTGAAATGATTGAAGCAGACTGGGCCTTGAACGAACAACGCTAATAGAGCAAGCTGCTGAGGGTTTATCCAGGAAGTGGACTGCCAGCAAAATCCTGAGCAAGCAAACTACTAGTTCCCTGGAAAACTAAGATCGAGCGGTGCAAATTGCAAGAAGAATCCCTCACTTGTATAATATAGTGTTTGAATGAGTGAATTCCGTAGATAGGATGGTGGCAGATTCACCTTGTTAGTCCTATTGTCCCACCACTGCGAAGAATCTGAGAAGAACTCCTCCATAAGATGCTTTGTCCTCCATGTCTGGCCTCCTGCACTACAAAGAGAGAGAGAGAGGAGAAGAAGATGATCAGACAGAATGTCATTGATGGGTTGGGTGAGAGTAGTCGGTGGTCAAAGAACTAGCAACATAAATAAATAGCAGATCATGATTCTTAGGGTCATTCTTCAACAACGAAAACCTGCATCCATTAATAAAGGATAGGAAAACCCATCGACAAAAACCTGCTTTCACTTAAGAAAGGAAGGAAAACCCATCAACAAAAACGTGATTTCACTTAAGAAAGGATGGAAAACCCATCAAAATAACTCTGCTTTCACTTAAGAAAGGATGCAAAACCCATCAACAAAAACCTGCTTTCACTCAATAAATGATCGGAAAACCCATTAACAGAGAACCCTGCTTTCATTGATAAAGAATGGTAAACCCATCAGCATACGGAAGGATGAAACATTGAATCCAAGGTGCAGCACAAGCACCAGCAAGATTAGAAAATGAAGAATAAGAAGTGGGCACCTTGATGATGTGGATGATTTGGGCTCCAACAAAGGCCCATGCTTCCTGCTGATGCTGCTGCCATGTCTGCCTGCTTTGGTTTGCTTGGCTTTAGATGGATGGATCGTATTTCCAGTCCAGAGGATAAAACGAGAACACAAGAAAGGGAGTCATAAATCATAAGAACAAAATTTGGGAATCACCTGGCTAATTGTATCATTAATCTTAATCCCTCCTTGGATTCCCAACCTGGCAAATTGTATCACTCATCTTAATCCCTCCTTGAGTCCATTGCAGCAAGGCAACAACCCAAAAAGGAGGGTACCTCTGACTCCAAAATCTTAAGGAAATGCTTTTGACCTCTTGAATGTAAGTGTTGTATATATTGACCTCTACTCTTGAGTGTTATAACCAAACATCTGGATGATCATGCATGAGACCATTATTTTATTGCGGCCAAAGTCTAGAGGCAATACCTTCCTATAGAAGCAGGCTAGCATGCCCCTAGATGCTTGCATCGCACCTAGTCGTGATAGGGAAGGCCCAAGATTGAGGGCCTTCCTTTGTGTAAGGTCCTTCGCTCAATGGTGGCAGTCTGACAACAAGGAAATGAAACGTTCTAATGGTGAAAATAAAAAATGATATCATCTCTATTCCAATTACCCATCATATGTAATCTCCGATTAAAGTTTCTACCACATGCGGCATGGCCCTCATGATGCACACAAATGATCAACAATCTGGAAAACAGTAGAAAAATTCTGGTGATAAGGAGATCTGCAACAGATGCAAGAGATTAGGTCACACAGAAGATAAGTGTTGGTTATATCCAAAGATTGAATACAGGGTCATGCAGCAGTAGACTATTATCAGAATCCCAGAAACAAAAAGGAGCAGAATCGAAGCGAACCTTCAAATTCAAACTATGTCGAAGACAAAGCAGAATGCTCCAGAGTAGCAGAAGACAAGACAACAAGGAACTCAGCAGCTTATGTTAGTGCTGATCTATGTTGTTCAACAAATTCAAAAACTCGAGAAGTAGTACTTGATTCGGGAGCCACCTCACATTTTGTTTCCTCGAAATAAATATTATCTGAGTACAAAAAGACGAACTATTCGAGATTCATTATACTTGGAGACGGTTCTAAGCACGTAGTTGATGGAACTGGTGTATATGGCTGGACACAAATAAGGGTGACAAGAAACTAGAGGAAGTTCTCATGTCCCTACTCTTGACAAAGATCTTCTATCCGTAGCTAAGATAGTCGATACAGACATGTTAGTAACCTTCACAAAGAACTCCTGTAAATTGTTCGATGAAGATTCTGATAACCTAGTTGCTAAAGGCAACAGAGAAGGAAATTTGTATCACTTGAACATTCGAACTTGAATCGAACAAGCGAATCAAACTCAAGAATCGACATATATTTTGTGGCACAAGAGGCTATGTCACATGAACATGGAAGCCTTGTACCAAGCCAACAAAAGTCAGAAAATTGAAGGAGTCGAAATCAAAAGTAGAGATCCAGGGAGATTTGAAGCTTATCATTAACCTGTAAGAATCAAAATGTAGTGTTGAACCATGTTAATTCTTCTGTCTAAATCATAGAATCAGGTGTGGATTTGTGGTATCCATCTGATGGGCATGCCAGTCATCCAAATTAATGGATTCTCCAGTGTTTGGGAGAAAGAGATAATATCCTGTAGTGATTATAGGACAGCTAGATGATCAGTGGATCTCTAGAATATCAGACAAGGCGGTTAAGGGTTTTTTGGAAGGAAAAGCTGATGGTATGGGACATCAGTAATTTTGGAAAGGGAAATTTAGGACTGTAAAGATCTGATGATCAATGGTGTGTTTTAGTACCTAAACGCGATATGGGAAAAATAAAATTGTTTAATCAAATGTGGGGTATTTTGGAAATTTTGAGGTTTAATCTAGATCCCAAAGTAGTATCTCATTATTTACAAAATTAGAGGCCCTCAAATCTATTTCTTGCTTATTTAATTAATCCTTTACTTCTTACTAGTTTCTCAAATATAAGACATCAGACTGGTTTATATGATTCTTTCCAGCATGAAGTTATTCTTCTGAAAGACTGTTATGTCATATAAATTACTACTTATGTGAATAGACTTGGAATTCAGATAAATTCTAAGGTCAAAGTGTTTCAATGTCTTAAACCTTGGATATCTCTGTTGCATAAATGGATTTCAGAGGAATGATAGTTCTGTCACTCAGGTTGGAAATATTTGAAGGAAAAGTCATGTTTGTAATTGAATGAATCCTTTAATGGAATGCACTTATTATTGACTTTTCTTGGATTTGGATATTTTCATATATCATCTTTCCAGTTAACTTTTATTGAAATTTATAATTTCTTTAAAAGGAGGGGTGAAGTGATGGGATAAAATTCTATTTGGGAATCTGTGGATTGAATAGTTTTCGGAAGAGAACCAACTTTGGTATAGAAATGAGATTTGGTCTGAAAGTAATTTCGGATAGATTCAGAGTAAGATACCGAATTGGAACTTTTCGAAAAAAAGGAATTCTCTAGGGATTGTGTGAACAGTCTGGAATTAGAACAAGTTTGATATTTGAATTATTATCTATAAGTAGTATAGTAAAAGGCCAACGGTTACTAATTCCATTTTAATTGGAATAGAAGTAAGTTTGATCAAAATTTAAGTCTGATAGTTTTGTATTGGGATCAACCTAATCTTAGTTTGAGTACTAGGATCAGAGAGGGGTTGATTGAGTGGAAGAAATTATGCTATTAGAGAAAATTGGATTGGAAAACTGCTGAGAGAGAATGTTATTTGTCTCAAAGATTCTCGGATATGTTATTTACTCATGAGAAATAGAAAATCTTTTGTAGCTGAGTTACAGGATCTCAGTGAGATATGTGAGTAACATATGTGGGTTCTGGACGAATCTGCCAGATAAAAATGTGTTTATGTACGGGGTCATAGTGAGATTATTCACATATGTGCATGATTGATCTTGTATGAATCTATTGTGTATTCTTGGTTACTAGAGTTATTTGGTGCACTTAACCTAATCGATGAACATAGACATATGATCAAGTATTGTTGGACGAATACTTGTAGAGTTAACAAATCCTTTTGTGGAAGATTTATGGATTAACTTATGAATGATTTGGATACGGATCTAAATGTGGTGTTATGCTAGTATAATTAAGATTTGCACCTAGACATTTGAGATTTCGGAATCATTGGCAATTAACTTGAGTAGTTGATTACTCCAGAATGAAGTTAATTGGTAAAACGATCAGTGTGATGTGGATTCACCAAAAACTGATAGTTTTTATATTGCTTGTAGGACGCATGATTAGTGACTCATTTGGGTTCATCAGTTAAAATTATCTGCATTGGATATACAGTATTCTTGGGATAGAGCATTCCTTAGTTAAGGAATAGACTCAGCTCATTAGTGATTGTATCCCAGAGCGCTCAATTGGATAACGAATCATAATGAATCCAAGAATAATAACTGAATTGATATTCAGCAGGACTTTGGGTATCTAGATTTGATTCTAGATTGTAATCTAAATTTTTTTGTAGTGGAAGATGATGGTCATTTTGGTATGCATTCAATCTTTAATTACCAGTTGTTTATGAAACTTAAATCTTGCACTTCAGTCAAAGAATCTTGGTTGAAGAACATTCCTAAATCCAGTATTTTCCTTAGTGGAAAGATTTTGGAATGATTCTTACTTTTCTTGAGTTATGTTGGACATATACTCCAGTATGCTGTAAATGATTATGGTTTGGATTCCAGAACAACTATGATTCCAGAAAAACTATGATTGACGAATCATATGAATCTAAATATTTATGATTAATGAATCATAAATATATACTTAATTATTTTCAAGGGCTTATAAGAAATAGTGATGATTCTTAAGTGTGATGATTAATTCTTGATCTATTAATTTGAGTAAGAGTTCGGATTAGTGCTTTGAATCTCTTTACTCCAGTATTTTAATTGAGAACCTCTAGATCTTACAGACATTCTCACAAGAAAAGTTATTTTACTTGTGGAGAATTTAGTTTATCTAGTGGATGTTATTCTGCTACAATTTATGGTCTGCAGATGCTTGAGTACAGTTCTTCATTCGATTGGATCTCCAGTTATTCTAGGAGACAGACAAGTCTATTAAGATGAATGAATGTTATTTTCTTACATTTGGTGCTAGAAACATGTGCATTTAACTCAAAAAAGTATCTGGGATACTCAGAGTTGAGTTTTAATCATTCTATATCTTAATGATTCTCCTAGAGATTCTAGTTAAATGAATTATCATATCTTAGAATTGGATTCTAAGGATAGTTGTACTTGGAAGTTTTTTATGAATTGTCTGCCAGAGTTTGTGGATAATTTTAGACTGTAATTATCATTTTTTTCTTTAACTATAATCTCGTAAGTTAGAGAATATTTCACTTAATGGTTCATGTAAGTGTTTACATGAAGGTGATGTTACTAACTTGTGTTGATTGTAACCTTGTTGAGAAAATATATCTCTTAGTGTACTTTTCAAACCAGAGTTTGTAATCCAAAACAGAGATTAACGATTGGAAATAGGTTTATCTCTGAGTACTTGTTTGATATGAAAGTCAGACTAAGGATAATGATTTTTTCGGCTAATATCGAAAATCAAAGGAACTATTCATGTCCTTCTTTCTTGTTTTGGGGAGCTTCTAAGAATAGAAGCAATTTAAGGAGGGAAGGATGTTATGGCCATATTCGGTTAAGGACCTGGAATAGTCCTAATATGGTAGACCGGCCCTCCAGTGTTCAAGATTGTTGGTCACGCCGTGATTTGATTCCATGTCAAGGCTAGTTTGTGACTATTTACCTAACTATCATTGGATAGGTACCTAACTATGCATAGATGCTAAATTTAGTTAGTTTCCTACTTTCTCCCTTAACTCTATTCACCACTAACACCACCCTCCTTTAACTCTACTCCTCTACACTAACATTCATCATGATTTTGGGTGAAGGGAAGGGATAGAAAAGAAGAGGAAGAGAGAAGAGAAGAGAGAAAGAGAGAGAGATGAGATGGAGGTTAGCTCAAATGCTCAATGTCATTGCTTATGGAGAAACCTTAACTAATCACAAACAAAAAGCATGGAAGAAATGGAAATAATAAGTAATCACAACAATAGCATAAGCAAGAGTGATTAGCAAATGAGGATGATAGAGTCTCCTCCTCTCTATTAAGCATGAAAATAGTGTACAAATGGTGCCTTTTTATAAAATGGGAAAGGCCCTTGCCCCTCAATCCTATTGGCTAATAATCACATTGATCATATCCATTCATCTTGGACCCAACTTGATCCAAGGGTCCATAAAAAGTACATTAAACTTCACAAGATTCATGTGAGTCCCAATTTGGACCCAACTCTAAAAAGTGATCTCTAAGTTTAAAAATGACTTTGGGCCTCTAGTTTTATTTTAATTCCAAGGCCCAAGTCAATTTTATTTTATTTACACTTAAGCTTGCATGCTCATTGGGCCATGGGCTTATACACGCAGGATGTCATGCCCTCGCAACACATTTTATTAGTCGAATTTATTTATTTACACTTTGTTGGGAATACCCCCAACAGATGATTGTTATATCTTGCAGACAACACCAGACCTGATATAGCATTTGCAGTATACAGGCTGAGCCAACTTAATCAGAACCCAGGATCGTTGCATTGGAAGTTGGCAAAAAGAGTACTACAATATGTTCAGGAAGCGAAAGACTATGGACTATGTTATTCGAAGGAAGCTGGATTTTGGATCGAATCTAATAGTGACGCAAGCTGGGCATCCATGAAGGATGATAGCAAAAGTATTTCAGGAGGTTGTACTCTAGTATCTGGCACAGCCATACTCTGGATAAGCAAGAAGCAAACAACAGTAGCTCAATCTTCCTGTGAAGCGAAATATGTAGTAGCAGCCAAGATGACAAACGAGCTGATCTGGATCAAACAGATGTTGGAAGGATTTGATGAATCTATTTCTGAATCTTATGCCTTGTTAATGGATAACACTACAGCAATCTATCTTACAAAAGATCCTGTATTTCAATTGAAAACGAAGCACATAGCTATCAAGTATCATGTTATTCAGGACTTAGTCGAGAAGAAAATACTGAAGACAGCCTTCATACCCACAGAGGAAATGATAGCTGATATCTTTACAAAGCTACTTAGTAAAGCTTTGTTCGAGAAGCAGCGAAGAAGATTGGGGTTAATCCAACTACCCACTTTGAGAGGGAGCTATAGAACACGTGATCAAACAAATCTTAATTCTACTAACAAAGTGCGCAGTTTACTTGACAAAGGATGAGAAACGAACGTGAACTCGAAACATTTCTATTCGTGATCAACCTCGAAGGATTAACGAAATTTATCTTGCTTGAAACTCGAAAGATTCGCAAAACAGTTTCTTGTAGAAGCTCGTGGTTTCTTGTTGTAGCTCGAAAGATTCGCGAATAGAATCTTGTCACAAAATATTCTGTTTCTTGTTCAAAGCTCATCTGTCGCAAGCAATTTGTGAAACACGAAAATGTCACAATTCTTCTTCAAGCTCAAAGACTGTCATCTGTCGCGAACAATTCGCGAAACATGAAAAGAATTAGTACTATTTTTCCTACACAATCACACTTTTGCTTTCTAGTTCAAAACTTTGCATTTTGTCTTCTAGCTTATGAGAACCCTTCTGTGATGATTATGGTGATTGCTCACTATGAATCTATCGTTGGTTGATTTACACTACTTATGCTCCTAAACTTTTATATTGTTTAGACCTACATAGAGTGTACGTTCGATAAAAATCTTGGTTTTATAAATTGATGTATTTGTATACTTGACCCGATTGTGGCAATTTGTAGATCTTGTCATTTCCTCCATTCAAAACTAGAGGATGGAGTTAATGTGAAAATTGTTAACTAGCTTTGTTGGTTCCATTTCTCAATTTGGAGAACCAAATTAGATTTCAACTTAGACATTTATTTCTTTATGTCAATAAGGCCTAAAAATGTGTGATTACTATTTTACTTTTAAATGTCTATTCTAAACTTAAGACAAATTAATAACAAATTGCATAAATCAAAACCTAAACATAAATCCATTGCATAGATAAATTTTCACACATTTCTAGATCTTATTTTCAACTTATTATTTTCTTATTATGTTGCAAATGTCTTTCCACAGTGCTAAACTTGTAGGATTCACATAAAGTAAAAATATGACATTTTGACATGGCAAGGGCTTTGTGGTATAAAACCACATCGCCCTTGTTTTCATTTTGTATTTTGAAGAATATACATGTCATGGTCCTCCTTCATTGACATGATCTTCAATTCCTAATCACACATGCAAGCAATGATGTGATGTATGTTGAGTTTATATTTCACCTTCAATTCTAACCTTTTTGCATTCAAGACTCCACACATGACAAAAAACACTTATTGTAAAATTAGTAAAAAACTTTGGAAGAGCTATTTGTTGTAATCAACAGAAGTTCCACATGCTTCAAAGGTTCCTCAAGTTCAATAACAAAATTTGAATGGTTTTTATCACATCCATCCATTTTCTTGTCATCTTTTTTTATCATGAGACTTTGTACTATTTTTGTTTTGTTATTGTCATAGATTTATCAACATGGTGCTTTTGTGATCGCTCAAACTGGGTTCAAGGGAGTTATGTTTTCAATGTTAGTGAACGACAGAATTGTCTTCTCATACATAAACGAAAATACCATCATGATGACAAGGCCTTTATGTTATACTACAATGTTGTTTTCCTTTAAACGAAGAAAAGAACCCTGAAATCAAGCTTGGGCTAATAATGAGAAAAGAACCAACGAAGGAAAAGGTTGACAAAAGGATAGAAATAATACAAAAAGAATATGTTTTTTCTTGTTTTTTTTGACATTTGTGCTTTGCATTTTCTTTATCCACTTTTCATCATATTGCTATCCAATATTGTGAGTAGTTTGTTGTCACTCAAGACGTACAATGTTGCGAGTATTTTATGTCATACTGATCAATTACCGCTTATTAGTTTTTGTTGATTATTTTTTTAAATATGTTAGTCCATTTGGACCAATTCAAGCTTCATACGACTAAAAAATTATTTATGAAATTTTCAAAAATGTGGCACCTTCCATGCATTTAATATAAAAGAATAAATTAGAGTGGAATGATAAAGCTCAATCCAACTTTGACGGATTTGAAGAAGCCTTAATATCATACATCCTTTATTGGTGCAAGCTAATTTCAACTTATATTCTAAGATAGTAGAGGATGCTAGTGATAGTAGAATAGGGGCACTTTGTATATTAATTGATGGGATAACAACTTGTGAAAGGCTAAAACTAACTAAATAAAGAGGCACCATATCCTACTTGTGGCAAGGAAATGATGGCAATCATACATTCACTTAACACTAGAATCGTCACAAAATGCGCACAAAAGTGTGCATTTCAAGCACTTATTCAAAAAATCAGATCTCATAAACTAAGATGAATCACATCAAATCCTTTCACATGCGTGTTCTTCATATATACATTTATCGATTAAAATTTTTGAGACCTTCCTTTTGAGCAACTTATATGTGAGATATGATGTGTTAAACACATGGGGAGGTACTGATGAAACTTCAATATTTTGATATATGGGACTACATTGTTGTGAATTTTACATTCAATTTTTAGTTTGTCTACTCTTAAAAATCCTATATGATTATAAAAACATGCCTAATAAAAAAATTTGAGTTTGTTGAGACATCTTGCTTATGTGTTTGTGTTTGTGTAATTCATTCCATTTCATTGAAATTGAGAAGGCATGTAGAGTTGAGAGCTCCTCTTGGATCAAATGATCACATCTTGTGTCATTCTACCTATTGTATTTGAAAGCTTTACTGAATTCCTTCTATTGGAAAGGCTACATCATCTTTCACAAGTTCCTTGCTTGAGGAGTAGGATGTTGAGTCCAATGAGTGATTCCAATACAACTGAGGTTCGGTTGTGAATTTATAAAGAGGGAATTGAATGGTCAGCATACATGAGAAAGAGAATGGCTATCTCTATCATCACAAAATTCCATCATGCGACATTTGGAGAAATTAGTTTGAGCTCCATTGTTAAGCGACCTACTGAAGGGGAGAAATTCAAACATTCTGCAAGCAGATTAAGAGCTCAGACCATCGCTGCTCTACAGAAGTACACCTGAGTGATAAGTGTATACCTCAAGACCACACTGGTCTTGTCCAGTGCATTCCAGAAGGCAAATTCTCTGCTATCTACATTGTCAAGAATGTTGTTTGGTCCTCTGCTGTATATCGCATTCCAAAGGGAAAGGTTCTTAGCAAATTCTATTGTCAAAAATGTTTTCTGATCCTCTGCTGTCCATTGAGAGGGAAGCTTTTGTGCTATTTACATTATTGAAGAATGTTGTTTGATCCTCTGATGTCCATCACATTCCAGAGGGAAATGTTTTTGCAGATTCTATAATCAAAAATGTTGTTTGATCCTCTGCTGTCCATCGCATTCCAGAGGGAATGGTTTTTGATTGAAAGTAATTTCATTGTTTTTCTACAATGTTCTTCACAGATTCAACTTCAGATCTTGGTCCCCTTGCCATAGTGATTGCCACAAGTTAACAACATATGGTTACTATGCTTACTGTCGAATTGTGACCTGGTATTTGTTTTGCATTATATTAACTGATTTGGTTAAGTATTTTAACATGAGATGGCAGATTGGCACTTTCAAGGGTAGGCAAAGCTAAACAATGGAATGCTTCCATGATGCATGGCAGCAATTTCAAAATTTCTGAAAATATATTACCGTTTTTCTATTTACATGAGCTACATTACAAAGATTTCAAATATATGCATTTTGAAAAAACAAAATATAAGCATCTATACACAGGGTCATTAAAGTTTAGAACTCCTCTAATGGTGCTCTACTGTCAAAGCTTCCTTGAAAGATCCATATGTAAATATTCTATGCATAATCCATTGTAAATCAAGTCCATGCTCTGCTTGCATACCCACTCAAGGTAGTCCACAAATGCTTATTTGCGTGAACAAATTTTTGTAGCTACATTTTAAGGTACTCATTTACATCAAAGTGCTTGTTCATGACAAGAAAAAAAGGGACAATACCAAAAGCTTTGAGAGTTTGGAACATGAATAGCCAAAAAGCACTTTAAACAAAAGCCAAAAGAATAGCTAAACACAATTGGTTAAATCAATTAGGCATTTCATGTATCTAGAACTTCATAAGGCCATTAGTAGTAAGTACATAGCTAGACGAAAACTTGAAAATGTAGATCCGAAGATACATGCGCAAGGGCAAGTTCAGCATATTTATCAGCAATCACTAAGATCTCTTTTTGGGGCTATAGGCATATAAGCTTCATTATTCTATAGTTGTTCTACAGTGCCACACAACAATAAAAAGTGGCGATGAATCAATGATAGGAAGAACAAAAACAACAGCTATTCAGGTGGAAACCTTTGTAATCAAGGTAAGTGAATCATGGACCATTGATGAAAAGTTTCAAACACACATTGATCCTCTGTGAACCAAATGAAACAAAAGTGCCAAGTGGTAACCTGTTGTAAAATCTCAAAACATTGGAAAAAACAGTTTGAATGAAAAGTGCATCAATTTTGAATTTCTTCCCAAGCTCATCTTATTTTCTCAATTTTAACACAATCTCTAATCACAATGCATGCGCACATTGTCCTTCACATACTATGCACACAATACTATGATAGGTCACAGCATTGAGCAAACTAAAGCTCAAATGAACTTTTGAGCAATAAGAATCCACTCGAATCATAAGTAGCTCTCTGAAGGTTGCCAGTGCATCAAAGTAATAACCAAAAGCTGATATAAGGAGATAAGTTCTTGACGAGATCAACGCCAATAATTCATGACAAGAAACAAAAGTCTTATAGCATGTTTAACCCGTGCTAATATCACTATTTAGACAAGCAGATCACAGTAACATCAAGGATGTAGCTTTTGGCCATGCCCACAGTTTATGTCACCTATGATTATTTGTCATTCAAAGATGTAGCTTATTACCTTTCCATGCCCACAATAAATGCCCCGCATGAGCATTTTTCACTAGCAGTTAGGTTCAATTTCATCTTCTGACTCATCATCCAGCTGGTTTACTTGCAAGTCTACTGAGCAATAGATCAGATTTCCTTGAGAAAATCAGTAAAAACAGTTGATAATTTCAGTTCTAGTTGCATTATCATTGCAAAGGGAAGCGAGATGAAAAATGCACCACTTAATGATGATCACAAACTGTTTATACAAGACTGATCCAGAATCCTTAGCCCACCAAGAACCTAATTACTCTAACAAACACATCATAATATAATCCAAGGACATTCTAGCAAACAAAAACCACTACAATCTGAATTTGCTGAATATCATGCTTCATATCTTGAATCTCCCTTTTCATGTCCTGAATAGTAGCATCATACCAAGTATGTCGAAAGCCCCTCCACATTGGAGCGTGTAGCAGGCATAGAACTGAGCTGTGAAACCTGTTCCGAGGTTTTGGAATCTGAACGTACTGCCCCAAAATGTCATTGAAAAATAAAAAAAAAGATACTTAAAACGGGAATGTGAGTTTGTTAACGGATGGCCATTCCAATCTTCCCTCCGCCATGGCATGGATCGTCTTTTCTTCCTCCCCTCTTCGATCATTGTACCTCTTCAATAGCAAGATGGAAAGATCAACCTGGACATCCGCCCAAAGACTAGAGCCTTGCTCAGAAACTGGTGCTTCAAGTGTCGCTTCTCACATCTATGCAAGCAGGCGCTTTCTTGGCTATGCAGCTGATCAATCTCAGAGATGTTGCGTTAATGCAGAGATTTGCATTTAATAAATTGAATACGGAGGATCACATTTGTATTGCTTTTCATAATGCTGATTATCACTCTTCCCTGATACTCCGCAACAAACACAACTGGTTGTTGAATAATGAGAATTATTTTTGTTGATTTTTTTTTTATTCGTTGATGGTTAAAGGCCTCATCTGGAAGTCTGGAGTTTTATAAAAGACCGAAAAAAAAAAATCGTATGTACTTAAAAGAAAAAATTAGGGTCCATTCCGGAATGTTGTTCCGGAACATGTAACTATGGACCTGAGTAACAGAACGAATGTTTATGGCCAAGCAGAAAATGGAGGATTATTGCTGGACCAGTAAATCTCTACAAAAACTGCTATGAACACGCCTATTAATAAAGCATCACGTGTGAAACAGAATGGCAGCAAATGATGCATAAAGTCATTTCCAACTAAGAATGGTAATGAACATCAATGATAGCCAGAAAGAGGCGTTACAGATCTCCTACAATGAACCACAGTAGAGCCCCCTACAAAAGACTCAATATTGAAAGATGATCAAATGTTACCCAAATAATCTTGCACATGTCTACCAAGTAATGCCATGGCTTCTGATAATCGAATGCAGTTCCAATCTGGGAAGCTGTGAGCATAAACTATGAATCTCGATTCATCCAACATTTCGAATTGACTCTATATTATAAGCAAGCGTCTTATTCTAGGTTCTTAATAAAGTCATAGCTATTGCAATACTAAGGAAAATGTAGGAGATCTTATTCTAGGATGTAGATGTCTGAAAATCTTATTACAATACATTCAAGCCCCGATACTGAAAAATGGAAACGAAGAAGGAAAATATTTTACTGCAATGAACAAACTAGGTGCGTCTTCGACTTTGATTATGCATCCCATCTTTCACTACACAGCCCATTACAGCAGCAAATAATATTTAGAAAACATCAACCCTAATCCAATGTGCGTCTTACTTCTATTCCTATAGATCGAGCTGTGCCCATAATAGACTTGCAAATTGCCTCTAATGACATGTATTGACAATCAGGATCGGACTGCTTTATTTTAGCAATTTCATAGATATGCTTCACTGTCACCACCCCGGCTGTCTCATGTGCAGCTCTGCTAGCCCCCAACTGAATTCCTGCTGCCTTCTTGAGGAAATAAGATGTGGAGGGGGACTTGATGGTGAAATCGAAAGTGTTATCCTTGTATGCGATGACAGTGACAGACATGGGTACCTCTGGCTTGATGTTCTGAGTGCGAGCATTGAAATCCTTGCAGAATGCCATCAGATTGAGGCGATGCTGTCCCAAGGCAGGCCCTACTGGCGGAGCCGGCTTGGCTTGGCCCGCATTCACCACCAGGCGGATCAATGCACCGATCTGCTTCTCCTTCACGCCCTTAGACATGCTGCTGCTTCCTCCCTGCACGAAGCTCCACAGCAACGATCCTTTGATCCTGAAAACCAAACCCTAGAAAAGGGTTTATGCTCTATGCTCCTTCCAATTCATAGACCCCCTTTTCTTTCCTAACTTGCAATATAACTTGATTTTATTTTTTTGCCGTTTAGTACTTAAATAGTGTTTAGTACTTAACGTGTACTATTTAGCTCGGGATGTGCTCGGGTTCTCTTTGTATTTTGGAGGTGACTCCAGCAGCGGAATGTGCATCCGCATTTCTCTCTCCTCCGGAATCTTCCATTCTCTCTCTAGAATGTGCATTTTCTTCGAAATTTGCCATTCTCTCTCCAAGATGTGCATCCACCTTTCTCTCTGTTACAGAATTCGTCATTCTCTCTCCACCTAAGCATTCTCTCTTCACACACAATCTGCATTCTCTCTCCACCTAAGCATTCCCTCTTCACCCTCACACCTATCATTACGTTGTGGAAGGCCCGAGGGCCTCAAGCCTTCCGTGTTGGTAGGGGCCCTGCCCTCGGGCAAGGCCAAGGCCTTCCACCACACAAAAAGTGGCCAGCTCAATGTGACGACCAACAATAAACTACTTTCATGTACTGCTCTAGAAATCTTTCGTGAGTTATCCTCAAAAAGCCTACAGTTTTTAAAGCTTTTCAACTTTTTGAAGAATTTTACTCATAACGTTGTCTATATATGATGTTTATATAAAAAATCGTCAAAGATGTTATGGACTAGGTAGCGGGCGTGAGCAGGCCCGCTACCGGCTGTAGCAGGCAGCCTTCATGCACCGACTGCCTGCTACTAGGTAGTAGGTCTGCTCAAGCCTGCTAACGGGCATAATTGAAGTTTGGGCCTTTCAATTGAAAGGCCCAAACTAATATGAGTTTAAACATTTGTGCTCAGATCCAATTAAAATCTGCCACTTGTCCACTATAAGCCCAAACATCAATTATGATACTAGTTATTAATAATATGGTTATATCATAATGAGTTGCATGTAAAATTTGGTTGGATTTTGAGGAAGTTGAAAAAGTACCCATTTTTATCTCGTTTTAAAGTTGGAAAACACATTAAAAAGTCAATTTTTTTTCAAAAATGACCATTTTAAAATTTTGAAACTGAATTTTTTTTTAAATGCATGTACAGGTTCAATGCCAAAATTTGGTACAAATTAAATTAAACTTGACTAAAAAATAGTCAAAAAAAGGAAAAGTTAAAAAAATTTATAGCGTCCAAAACGACAAAGATCTAGTTAATGGAAGGTCATTTAGAAATTAGGAAATGTTTTTATGATACTCTTCAAGGACAGAACTTGATTATGAAAGCATTGCTCGGGAGAACTGGCAAAGTATATGAATGAAACCAACATAATTGATTAAAAACCAATATCATAAAATCTTTGACGATTTTTTAATGTAAGCACGCATAGACTGTTATGAACAATAGTCTTCAAAATATCGAGAAGCTTTAAAAAATACAAGTTTCTGAGGATAGCTCAAGGGAGATTTTTTGAGCATTGAATGAAAGTACTTTACTGTTGTTAGTCACATTGAGCTTGCCATTTTTTGTTTTTGTTGTGTTGAATTCCGAGTTAAATAAAACAAGTTAAGGTACAAAAAGGTGTTAGATTTCCTATGCTCAGCCTTAATAAAATCGTCAAGTAATGAGCATCTTAAAAACGAAAGGCCGGACCTTCACATTTTTCCCCTTTAAAGTTTTTTCCTTATGCCTTAAACGATTTAAGGCACCTTTGCATTTTCCGCCTTCCGTGCCTTCACGAAAAATGCGACACACTGGCCAGAATGACTTAGAAACCATTTCTGGACCACCTTCGCCTTTTTTGCCTCTTTGCAAAAAATGCGACAAAGCGGCTAGAATGCCTTAATACCATTTGTAGGGCACCTTCGCCTTTTTCGATTTTTTCACTACTTTTAAATCTAATGCACTTTCGCCTTCTTCACTGCCTTCAGTGTAAGGCACCTTCGGCTTTATTATTTTGTTGTATTGGACAACATAATTCATGTTAGATTGTGGATGTGATTGTATATTATTATTTTTAAGATGGTTGTAGTTGATTTTGTTTGATATGATCGACTTTGTGAATTGGAAAAGCTTACTATGATATAGATTTGATATGCACGTCGTATACTTAAATTGCTTAATCTCGAAATGAATGCGTTGGAATAGTTACTTTTTTTATTTCTTGACTAGCGTCAATCGTTTGGTAGGAGACTTTACATTGTACCAAAGTTAGTTTGTTACTTTCATCACAACTTTTTGGAAACTTGTTTTTTTCCTTTGAACTTTTCGAGGAAGAAGGCTTTTTCAAGTTCTAATTGATTGTTAGACAAAATTTTCTTGTTGTCTCTTGCCAAATTATTGTCTTCATTCAATCTACAAAACAATTTTAGCACAAGTAGTTGAAATTAACAAGCGTAATCTTTATTTGTAAATAATCACATTTTAGTATTCATAATTTGTATTCAAGAGTCTCCACAATAATACAATTAATTTCTAAAGTATCAGTATTCGCAAATTTTGATCTATATTCACAATGTTCACGATCAGTATTCACAATATTCACGATCACTATTCACAACATTCACGATCAATATCTCAAAATATCTGTTTATCAATATTCGCAATTTCAAATCTCACAAACCATCAATAAAGTAGTCTTCAGGACACATCTAAAAATTCAACCATCTCTTCATCTAATATGGAAGACTTTTTTTGTACGTCCTGCAAAAGAAAACACAATCACAAAATTATAATTGAATAAAGATCAAGTATTATTAGAGAGAACTTATTGATCCATTATATCTTTCACAAAAAGAAATAAGTACAATTGTCCACAGCTCAAGGAAAACAAAAACAAAACACAATATATGAGCTTTGAACATATTTTGATACTATCTGCTAATGAGACAATCAAGTTGTTGGGAGATGGATGAAAGAAAAAGCCGGAATCAATCAAGCAAAACAATGCATTCGATTTGGTATTCACCTGAAGCCTGATGGGAAGGAGATAAGGTAGCTAAAGGGTATGCACAAATAATGAGAATTGGTTATGAGGCCACATGCGCGCTTGTCATCAAGATAAGCTCAACAATTGATCAAATGAAAGTCCTCGCTTCCTCATGGGAAAATAATGGAACCAAGTATGTAGTTGAAAGGAGTGTTCTTAGCAATAGCACACTATGTAACCAAGAGAAGTTACAAGCATGTTCTGATCTATCCCATTTTTCAGCTTCTCAAGAAACTATTCACAATTCCACACCAAACTTTTGCCATAGTCTACTTCACTCCCATTAAAGATCCTCAGCACACAATCCATTTCCCTCATGAGGTCATCCTTGTTCCAATCAGCAGCACACGCATTAAAATATCTTTGACCCAGCCCAGCAATTGGGATGTGAATCCACATGCTCTACATCTGAAGATCATCTCTTAAGGCAGAGGGTTTCCTTTTCTGGCTTGGGCCCATACAAATCTGACCAACCCTAATTGCACAGTCTGTGTGAGTCCAGTGAGAGCAAAACTCACACCTGATCCATGTGTTCACATCAAAATCAAATTTGCTGCAGATCACACACATGCAAGACTTGCAAAATCCGTTCTTTGCAGTGCAAGCATCACAACTGCAGCTGTCCACAGACAGCTGACTCTGGCATGCCATGTTGCGGCATCTAGCATGGAAAAATATTTCGACAGCGGGAACGCTTGGAGTCCTGTCTTTATAGGCACAAGGATTTCCAGCTGTGTTCGATTTGTCCACAATAGCAATGCAGGTGACAGATCTGTTCTATTATGTAGAAGGCTTTTAAGCCAGAAAACTGCTCTCGCTGGCGAACGCCTCCTGTGCCTGTGAGCATGTCTCTTCACTCTCCTTTTAGCTCTGAAAGGTATTCCTATGGTTGATATCTCATACAATCTGCCAAAATCCACTCCTCGAGCGACATTGAAGCTGGATCCTATCCATGTTTGCCACACGATAAACAACCGCTTGCTCAAGCCCCTCGTCTTCCTCCTTTGCTTCTGCATCCTTGTTGGCTCTGGCTCTTGCCTCCTTTGATGTGCCTGCATCCTTGGGCCATGTTTCCCTTGAATTGGCCAACTGGCTCTCTCAGAAGGGGAATCCCTGGATCCATGTGCGCCAGAAGCGCTTGCTGGCTGCTCAGCCAAAGCGCATGCACCTGAAGAAGCCAGCGACGATCAATATTAATGTTGCTTACAAACGGCAATCAACCATAGCTCGCGGCCTGCATCCCACCCCATGCATTGCACATGCTACACCCAACTTTCACAAGCATGCATGCATGCATCCTATTTCAAACAAAGGTCTTTTGGCATTTTATATTTTAGATGCATGCATGATTACTTGCATGTGGGATTGTTCGACCTTTAATTAAGGCCCAAACTTAAAAAATTTGTGTCACCATCACAGCTTGTCTTTAACGTTGACTTTCTTTAAAACTCCATTGACCGACTTCAACACATAGTATTGCCTTTGCAAGGCAAGGCCAAAAACATCAACCACCATGAACACTAATCCAAAAAAAATTGTATTTGTCATGTACCAAAGCTTGCTCACACAAAATTCCATGGTCCAAGATAAATTTTGGTACTCCATTTCAACTCTATACACTTAATTTTTCCCACAGAGAAAGTACAGGGATATCAGATACAGTTAGGATAAGATCATATAGGAATTGGACAGCAACATGAGGCAGCCAAGCTGCCAGAGAAATCTAAATCTAAGCCTTCATCCCTTCCAAGTAAGCCAGTGCAGTTGCCTTTTTCACTTACAATCACCTATAATCCCCATGGGTAACAAAGCCATCCATAAAGTGATGGGCTCAGTTTGCATCCCTTGCCAACGTGACAATTTTTTAGATGATTTTAGTGGCATTGTGGCAGTCACCACAGATTTAAAGATTCTTTCTTGATGTGGATAGGAATCTTAAGGAGCACGCTGAGCCCAAAACCAATGGGCAGCACCTCATCTGCATTAACACAAAGCATTCTACATTTCTTGACCCTCCACATCATGTCGCACAAAGTTCAAATCAGGCATATACACTACCTCATCAACCCAACCAAGCTATCCACATCGGGCCTGAATCTCCCTGCTTTGTGGATGAGTTGCACCACTTGGGGGGCATGCACCTAGTTGCCAACTTCAATCCAGCTGCAACCAGGCAATTCTTTCACAACTGAATCATTCATTTCCTTTTATCTTTGCTCCCCCATCCCTCCAGCTGCTTCTGCATAGATGTTTGACAGAAGCACATAAGGGGCAGCAATTTCTGGTTCCAATTTCACAACACATTCAAAGGCATGTCTTCCTATTTCCACATCACCATGGATTCTAGCAGCACCGAGCAAAGTCATCCAAATCACAGCATTAGGATGGATTGGCATCTTACGGATGAAGTTCTCAGCATCAGTCAGGCATCCTGCCCGGCTGAGAAGATCAACCATACAGATATAGTGATCGATTGTTGGTATGACACCATGATCTTTACACATTGAATCGAAGAGGTGACGACCTTTATCTACTAGGCCACAATGGCTGCACGCAGATAAAATACTTACATATGTAACCTCATCAGGCTTTATACCTTCCCTTAGCATTTGCTCCCAAAGTGTGAGAGCCTCCTTGCCAAGCCCTTGCTGGGCATATCCTGCAATCATTGCATTCCATGACACCACATCTCGTTCATGCATGTTGTTGAACACCTGAAGTGCGTCCTCTATGCACCCACATTTTGCATACATGTACACAAGGGTGCTCCCTACATTCACATTGGACTCAAAACCACTTTTGATGATGTCTAAATGGACCTGCTTGCCTTGTTCCAGGGCTGCAATGCTGGCACTTGCTTTCAGGAGAACAAGATAAGTGATCTTGTTGGGCTGCACACTTTCCTGTTTCATTTGCTCATATAGATTAAACGCCTCCTTGCCGAGCCCATGCTCTGCATATCCTGCAATCATTGCATTCCATGACACAACATCTCGTTCATGCATGTTGTTGAACACCTGACATGATTCCTCTATGCACCCACACTTTGCATACATGTCAACAAGGGTGCTACCTACAATCAAATCTGACTCAAAGCCACTTCTGATGATGTCTGAATGGAGCTGCTTGCCCAGTTCCAGGGCTGCAATGCTGCCACATGCTTTGAGGAGAACAACGTATGTGACAATGTCAGGACGGACACCTTCCTGCTTCATTTGTTCATACAGATCAAGAGCCTCCTTGCCAAGCCCATGTTGTGCATATCCTGCAATCATCGCATTCCATGACACCACACTCCGTTCATGCATGTTGTTGAACACCTGACGTGCATCCTCTATGCACCCACATTTGGCATGCATGTCAATGAGGGTGCTCCCTACAATCACATCTGACTCAAAACCACTTTTGATGATGTCCAAATGGAGCTGCTTGCCCTGTTCCAGAGCTGCGATGCTGGCACATGCTTTTAGGAGAATAGCATATGTGACAGTGTTGGGCCGCACACCTTCCTCTGTCATTTGCTCATACAGATCAAGAGCCTCCTTACCAAACCCTTGCTGTGCATATCCTGCAATAATTGCTGTCCATGAAACCACATTCCGCTCATGCATGTTGTTGAACACTCGATGTGCATCCTCTATACACCCACATTTTGCATACATGTCAATAAGGGTGTTCCCTATGGCCACATCTGACTCAAAACCACTTTTGATGACGTCCAGATGGTATTGCTTGCCCTGTTCCAGGGCTTGGATCCTGGTGCATGCTTTTAGGACAATTGCAAATGTGAACCTATTTGGTGGTAGGCCTGCCTGTTGCATTTGCTGAAAAAGATTGATAGCCTCCTTACCTTGTCTGTGATCGGCATATGCTGAAATGATAGTAGTCCATGAAAACACATTGTGTTCAGGCATTGAGTCAAATACTTGGCGTGCATCCAACACCCTAGCGCACTTAGCATACATGTTAATAAGGGTGTTTCCTAAGAAAATGTTTGAATCAAGTCCCCTTTGGACTATAAGGGCATGCACTTGCTTGCCCTCTGCCAACGCTCTCCTTCTGGTGCACTCTTTCAAAAGGCAAGCATATGTGTCAACTGGAGTTTGAATATTTTGCTGAACCATACACACCACCATACGCAGTGCCTCTTTTAATTGTCCGTCCTGACAAAGTTTGCTCACATTTTTACCAGTGTCCAAGGAATCAGGCACCCTGCATCATGATTCATACAATAATTACGAAAAAAAGCATGAAAAAACTCGAATTTTTAAGCAACAACAAAGAGATGCTGTAATCTTAGCCTAGAGCTCCGCAGTTCACACCAGGAGTGAAACCATACCCTGATCTCAATCCACCACCAGATTGCATCTGATCCAATGCCATAGCAGCCAACTTTGCTTTAACCCAGGGAGGGTTCAGCCAACCTTCGACCCACAAACCCTCATGTGTACGCTTATGTTCAAAGTCTGGGTAATTTGGATTTTTCTACATAACAGTACACACATCAGCAGACATAATACCATCAAGGTAGGGAGAATGACTACAAATCAGCCTCATATACCATAGGTAGTACCACTCACTGGGGACCAATCAAAAGTCATTAGCCAAAGAAACTTAAGCAAGAAATAAACAGTCCAAATCAGCGTCTGGGCTTCAGTTTACAGGTCATCTTCAAAGGCGTTGTTGCTTTGTTAAGATAGATGGATAGCCACACCTTGATAAATCTGTTGTCCCACCACTGCAATGGATCGGAGAAAAACTCTTGCCAGAGCTGTTCCACTCTAAGTACTTTTCCTGCATGTCTCATAACAATGGCGAAATATGATTAAGGAATGTTGACGTAGCCAGCTCAAGCATCTCTGCTAATTCACACCTCTCCAGTCAGGCAATGCTGATGACGACATAGAAATGCCATGCAGTGAGAAAGATTTTTGCCTAAATTCAGTGGCTAACATTTGCCGAAAGGTTAATATTTAATCACATTGATATTTCATTCAAGACACTCAAGTGCAAAGTAGGTTCAATTGTGCATGAATAAATATGAAATTTGCCCAAAAGTTTAGAGCTTATAAATTTTCTATGACCTCATTGGCCAAGTTAATGTAACCATCGACCTCCTTTTTTTTATATTATAAGGTGTATTTTAGGGATGAGCCAACCTTAGGTAGATGTTGGCTATCTTCTGTGAAGGGTAATTTTCAAGGAACTTTAAGTGAAAATTTTGAATCTTTCCACCATCGTTTGACAGGCAAATAAGATTTTTGAAGGTGAATGAACAAGCTTGCCCCGGGAAACTATTTCAGATGCAAAACAAAACTTTTAGGTGGGCCAGCTTGTTTTGTAATGACCTAAAGGAAAAATTTCATGATCAGACGAGCATAACCGGCGTTCTCTCTGAAGAATCAAAATCTTACCGATAAAACTAAATTTTACCATTTTAAAGATAACAAATTCGCTCTATATAGATCAATTGTTTATAGAATAAAACTATCAAGGTGACACTGGTGAGAATAACAAGAAACATACCACAGGTTAAAAACCCGGATTGCCCTTGTTTCTGACCTTGTACCATGACAGCTAGCGTGGCATGTGCCCAGAGAGAGTTTAGCCTGCTATTGATCCATAGTGCCTTCTCCACAATACTCCTATGTTTGAAAGCCGAAAATCTTTGATTTTTCTGGAAAAAAGTATTAGCATCAGGTATATCAATTCAAGCAAATCCACTTAAATGTTCACAACTCTTGGATTACAGAAGACTGTAACCAGGAAAGCTCCTAAAGGTGCTAGAATGAACGATCATAGCTCAGCTCAAGTCTTGGACTACAGTGAGTCCATCGCAAAACTTAGAGCAAGATAGGCCTTGGACCCACAACCCTAATAGAGCAAGCTGGTGAGCTATCTATATGGAAACTGAACTGCCAGCTGAATTCTGAAGCAGACAAAGAACTAACCCCCTTAAAAGTAAGATCATGCAGGGCAAATTCAGAGAAAAATGCCTCTCTTGTACCCTACAGTGTGTGAATAAATGAATTCCATAGATAGGGTAGTGGCAGTTTCACCTTGTTAGTCCTATTATCCCAGCACTGCGAAGGATCTGAGAAGAGCTCTTCCCAATTTTGTTTTGTTCGCCATGATTGGGCACCTTGAAGATGATTTGGGTTCTCACAAAGGCTTACCCAACCTCCTGCTGCGGCCATATCTAATCTGCTCTGCTTTGCTTGGCTTGGCTTGCATCTGAGACAGAAATCCTTACTGTTTCTACAGCTTGTCAATTGGCGCGTGACTCAGGCGCTGACTGTTGGTGGTGTGATTTCTTGGTCCACTGGTGAAAGTGAAAAGTGAAATAACAATCCGTTGAGTTCCGTTCCTTAGCTGTTTGCCTACGTTCTTTTCGAAGCAGCAACGCTGAAACAGTATATGCGTGACTTTGGAGAGTGATGGCAGAAGAATCGGCTTCATCGCATATCTGTCTTATGTCTTATGTCCGTATCTGCGCTACACTTGCAACAATTCCTTAAAAGGCTAGATTAGGCGCTCTTTTCTGGATATATTGCTGGGAAAGCTTTTCCTCTTCTATCGAGGAGCACTGCTGGTGATGGACTGCGGCCTCTCCCGTTTTTCCTCCTCCGATTCTTAGTACAGATCATGTATGAAGACGGTCAATTCTGGCAAAGACATCGGTAGCAGTTGATCCTTCAAAAGAAGCAGCATCACTTGGTTCAGTTTTATCTCCTGCACCAAAGGTTACACCTTCAATTTCACTTACACCTTTACAACAACAACAACACCTACCCCTCTATCATGAGTGCCTTCTCCCTATCATCAGTGCCTTAGTGCCTTCTCCCTGGGCATTCCTCGTGTTGTTTTAAAGCTGGGAGGATCTTTACCTGTCAATATGGTTCCTCAAGAATCATCTCATTCTTTGCAACTCTCGGATTTCAATCCTCTTGCTCGACGTGAAGAAAAGAGACCTGCTTTCCCTTCTAAACATCCTTCTAGTGCTTCCCCTTCATGCACACGTCGTGAAGCCCACCGTGATGTTGTGGATTCCTTGCTTGTTTCCTCTAGCCAGGTGGTGCCATACTGTTCGCCCCATCTTCGCCACCAACTTTCTTCCTCTCTTTCAGTTTCTCAGCTTTCTCCTTCCTCCTCTTCTCGCCCTCGTGCTCCATGTGCAGACTGTGGTCGCCTTTATGTGCAAGGTGTCGGTCTTTCATAACGCTTGCTCTGCTTTTCATCAACAGCTCGCATTAACCAATGTCGACCTTGCACCTCATCCTGCTCCCACTTCGCCACCTGACTCGGCTTGGACCTAGATTCACTCCCTTGATATTTTGACCGCTTTTCTTTCACCTAGGTTTCTCTCGTCCTCGTCTTTATGCACACATTCCTTTGCCTTGCGCTTAGACGTCCAGAGAGCTTTGTCCTTACCTTTGTCTCATCTGGCTTCCAACCCTTCTAATATTGCAGCTTGGCATGCCTTTTTCCTTTTTTCTCTCTGGTGTTTGCCTCTGCCTCCTCGGGGTGGTGATGCTGGTCATAGGGAAACTCGCAACAAGATTCGTCGCTTTATGTCAGGAGATTGGGAAAATCTGCAAGAAGAGCATTTTCTTCATTGTCATGCGCTTGCTGCTCAACGGGATTCGACTTCAGATGGTGTTTCTATACCTCATGTTCATCATTGGTTGTGTCGTTGTGTTTTACTTGGGCAAGTGGGTGAGTATTCTCGTGCAGCTCGTGCTCTTGCTCCTACAAGTCCAGCTACTCCTTCTGCTACCGCCCTTTAGGCTTTAAAGCTTCTTCATCCATCGGCAAATGACTCCCTTCTCTCTTTTGTTGAGGACTTTGAACCTGATTCTGATTTGCAGCTCTTAGAATCTCATTTTCTTAATGCTTTTCTACGTAGCCCTCATATGTCAACTTGGGGTCCTTCTGGTATGGTTTTCGAACATCTTCACGACTGTTTTTCTCTTGATGACTCTGCTAGCAGGTTTGGTTTGCTCTTTCAAGTTTGCTCTTCCGTAGCATGTGGCCTTATTCTTCTTTCTATTGCTCGTATTCTTGGTGCTGCTCGTTTGATAGCCTTGGATAAGTCTGGCGGTGAAGTGTGTCCCATTGTTGTTGGAGAGGTTTTATACATATTGGTTTCTAGTGCTCTTGGTTTTTAGCTTTCTGACAGTTTTCATGACCACATGTTTCCTCATCAATTCATTGTGCTACTCCTGGCGGTTGCGAGACAGTCGTACATTCTTTGCTACTACCTTGGATCTTCATCCAGATTGGGTTGTCCTTCAAGTGGATGTTAAAAATGCTTTCAATTCTGTTTCCCGAGGGGCCATTTTCCAAGAACTTTGTGCGGCTCACGGTCCTCTCGCTAAGCTCATTCTGTTTGTTCACTCTTTTTATTCCATGGATGCGCCTCTATATTTCAGTCATGCTTCTCGCTCAAGTGATGTTTCGGTTATCCCGTCTGCTGATGGTATCAGACAAGGTGATCCCTTGGGTGGTGTTCTTTTTGCTTTGACGCACTTTCGAGCATTGCGTGCTTCTTCTGCTGCTTTTCCTTTTTGTTTGTTTTCCTCTATTACTGATGACATGCATATAAGCTCTCTAAGTGTGTTGCTTGGTGTCCTCAGGGCCTCCTTCCTGAGCTCCCTTTACCTACCGGTTTCAATACTCCGGTTGATGGGATTCGAGCGCTTGGTATTCCTATAAGTTTCTCGGATTTTGTGGCTTCCTCTTTGCGGGACACTTTGGGCACGCATCTTCGTCACGCTGATTTGCTACCAAAGCTTGGCAACTCTCAAGTTGCTCTAGGGATTCTCACTCAATGCTTCGCTCAACGGCCAAGTTATATTCTACGGTGTGTTCCTCCCTCTCCTGATGTTTTGGCTTTGCTATAGGATTTCTAATATTACTTTATCAGATATTTTGGGTTGCTCAATGGGTTCAAAAACCTTTCGTATTCCCAATGGTCAATTCGTTAAGCGACAAGTCTCTCTTCCCGCTTCGTCCGGAGGTGTTGGTCTTACTTGCACAGCTTCTATTGCTCCAGCTGCTTTTATGGGAAGTTGGGCCCTTGTTGCCTCTGCACTTATCTCTCGGTTTCAGCAGGACAACAAGCCCATTCTTCTTAATTCAGTAGCTCATGTGGAAACAGACATTCTTCCTTTCCAACAACATCTTTGTGCGGCCAAGGATCTCATCCCTCCACCTGTGTGAGCTTCTTTGCCTCCCTTTGAGACCTTGCTTAGCCATCAGCGTTCTCATTTTCAAAAGTATCTTTTGGAACGCTTCCACTCACATACTTTCACTCAGTTTCTCAGTGATTCACCTTCCGATGAGACTCAGGCTCGCCTTCTATCTTGTGCAGGCCCGGGTGCTGGTGCTTGGCTTGTTGCGCACCCTGTTGTTCCACACTTGCGCCTTTCTTCAGAGTTGTTTCTCACCGCTCTTCGGGTTAGGTTGGGTCTCCCTCATCATGTGCTGGCAGGTTTGACCAAATGTTCCTGTGGTCACCCTCTTGATCCTATTGGCACTCATCTCATGCGTTGCCCTTCTGGCGGAGAGCGCACTGCGACTCATGATTCCATTCGTGACATATTGGCATCTATTGCACATGAGTGCAGCTTTCATGTTGTCCAGGAGCAGACCCACATCTTGTCTGTGTCTAATTCACAGTCGTCTCGACGTCGAGTTGATATTGTCTTTCATGCGAGGGGATTCGCACGCTTGGAGATCTTGTTGTTGCTGATCCTTCGCGGCTTGACCTCCTTCGCCATGCTTCAACTACTCAGGGTGCCGCTGCTTCTTATGCAGCTCTAGATAAAGAGAGAAATTATTCACATCGCACTCTTGGAGAAGATTTTATTTCTTTTGCTTTGGAAACATATGGGTGCCTGCATAAGAAATTCGATGATTTTCTACCATCTTGTGCAAGTTTTGCAGTGAAACTCCAAGGACTTGGTGCCTCACCTTTATCTATCATTACGGCTTATTATCGTCAACGAGTTTCTAAGACTTAACAATGCACTCAGGCACTTGCAATACTTTGACGTGCCGTAGTTGCAGGAACGACTGCTTCACAGCTTCCTGCACTACCTAAACTTCCAACTGTCTTAACTAGCGACTTACACCAAGCAGTAGGCTTTATGTAGATACTCTATGAGATTGTTGCTTTGTTATAGTTGTACAATATCTCAATTCGCCTTATGGCTTTACGCTCTCAACATGCATTCCTTTGTACTCTGATGGGTTTTCCCATCTTTTATTAATAAAAACAAGAAGTTCTCATTGAGGCTAGGCTGCATCATAGAAGCATGCCTTCCCACAACCCTTCTAACAACCCTCTAATGGGCCTGCTCCCACTTACACATTAGCTAAGTGGTAGTTAGATTACTGCTAACTTCTGCAAGTTACCTAACTGGCATTCTTGTTGTCCCACCAACTATTATCTATCTCAGTAATGTCGTAACTGAGGTGGTGCCCCATCTCACACCCACTATCCCGCTTTCCTTGCATATCATGCAGGAAATCCGCAACATTCTGGACCTTAACAGATTTCATCTCTGCATTAATTGGAGATCTAGGTCCAAAACCATACATAAGCATAAAAGGACTATAACCTGTATGCTTTCTACTATTGTATGCAAACTCAATTAGAGAAATGTAATCTTCCCAATGGGATCGCATGTGAAAAACATATGTCCTCAACATATCTAGTCAATGTCCAAGTGGCTTCAACATTGTTTAGATTGGCAAAAGGTGTAGATTATTGTGCAACCTTAGAGTTCTTTGGGATTTGTAGAAGCATACTGTATCGAGCTATGCGCTAGGTGGTTGGGACAATCGATTAACCTTGGGTTCTCACCTCACTTGGCACACAAGAGCGATCATGCAATAATTCATGCAATGTTATAAGCATATGTGGTTTGCTGAACTGTCAAGCTACCATAAATGGTTGCCACATCTTAATAATCAAACATGTGGGGGCCTTGGCTTTGGATTACTCAATCGCAAGCAAATGCATAGCATTCTACTCCAAGCCATTTGTGGCATAAACAAAAGGTTCACAAACATTTCCATTGGTTTCCCGTGATCTTTGAATGATAGACAACTGCTCAGATTATTGAGTTTCTATGACAAAGCGAGCCGTAGAGAGATGCTCAACAGACCTCTAGTTTTGATCAACGATGGTTTGGGTAT
Organism: Diphasiastrum complanatum; assembly: GCA_029204225.1. NCBI lineage: Eukaryota > Viridiplantae > Streptophyta > Lycopodiopsida > Lycopodiales > Lycopodiaceae > Diphasiastrum > Diphasiastrum complanatum. The sequence goes on from CM055103.1 coordinate 40,508,657, forward strand.
ATTGCCCCAATATGTTTTGCGTGACTAGGGCTACGTGCAAGCCCCATGGCTCATGTGCCTTTACGATGGTGAGGGAGAGGGTCGCTTGTCATTGGTACAAAAAAATTATAACAAGGAACATGTTTGTGGTCGTCTTCATATCGAGCAGGCATTTGGGATATTGAAAGGCACTTGGCATGAGCTATCATCACCAAGCTGTTTGCATGTCAAATTTCTACTCTCTGCTATGAGAGCATGTTGCATTCTATTAAAAAGTGGGATTTGAGGACCTACAAAAATCTACCACGACCTCCATGCATGTGAGCTAGACAAACTCGGATTTTCAACACGTAAGGTTATTTGTAATTCTGATCTATTTTGTCAAAAAAGTTTAATTTTTTGCAAAAATACTAGTATCTTTCTGCAACCTTCACCGGTCATTCTGAGATTTCCAAATTTAGTAATCCTTCATTTTTGAGTTTGGTAAATGTTAGTTCCATCTAAATTGTTCAAAAAATCCATTTAAACTCTTGCCAAGTTGTAAAAGCCTCATTCTTCGCCAAAAGAACTTTCTCCAATTCTACCACATGTCTATTTTTGTCAAATCCATCTCCAATCAGACGGGTGAAGATTTCAAATTTGTCAGAAACAACCATTTAAGTGATTTTTTTATTATTATCTAAAATAACAGTGAAAAACTCACACCAAGTTAACCTTCACCAGTACTATTTTTTAATACTGACCTTACTGATTTAGCTACTATTAAATCTGTGAAAAATTCTGAGTTGATAAGACACTGATATCTAAGATTTTTCCATCTTTAGAGTGTATAGTTACTTGATCAAGATTTAATTGAAAAATCTAGGTCCAATCTCATCTACATAGTTATACTTTACAGATTTACCATTTTTTCTGAAGAAATTCTTAAAAGATGATAGAATCAAATTCAAAACCAGAGGTTTAGGAACTCCAATCTTGTCCTATCATCAAATGAATCCCTTCTTTAGAGTTGCCAAAGTATAATGGAGTTACAAATCTAGTCAGATTTCTTAAAATCTTTATTGAATCTTGTGAAGTCTATGGTGAAGTGAACCCAAAAGATAAACTTAAACTTTGTCCTATATCCTTGACTGGTGCTGCGCAAGATTGGTTTTATAATAAGACTTGAAAAAATGATCTAATTGGAAAGTAGTTAAAGCTGGACTAATTACGAGGTTTAAACCTATGAAGTTCTTGCAAGATCATTTCCTATTATTAAGTAAAATCAAAATGGGAAAAAAAGAGATGGTGCATGATTACATTAAATTTTTCAAGCATCTTCGATCGGAATGTGAACCTGATCTTTTAAATGATGAGACTCTGATTATGTGATTTTTGGCTGGATTGCCAAAACTTGTCAGACGTGAGCTCAAATGTCGTGAATAGTACTTGCCATTGTAGCAGGCAATGGATGAAGCTATACACGAAGAAGACAAAGATTCAGATGATGAGCTGCATGTTGGAATGTTTCCTTACACTGCATGACTGCATCAACTAATATCAATGCGATAGCCGAATTGATGATGGACGAGTTTGAAAAACTTGGCCAGAAGCAGCAGTTGTAGTTGAATAAGATGCAAGCACAGTTTGACGCGAAGCTGAAAACCTTGGAAGAACATCATACAAAGATTAAAAAAGGTATTGAGAAGATGTTCAAAGTTTTTCATTGTCATTTGTGCAACTCAAATGGACACGAAACTACTTTTTGTTTGTTTAATTCTCGGATTATTCAACAAAAATATCATAAGTATGGTTTTCACGAAGGACCAAAGTGGAAAGCACCAGATGGTGAGGTGCATGGCCTTGGCTTCCTAGAACCGTTAGATTCTCACTAAGACAACAAGCATTTCATGCAAACATAATGGAGCCAGAAGCTTCATCGAGCCAAGACCAGTGGAATTATGCTTTAGAGCAAGAGACTGGACCTCCAGAGCAATACGCAATCTATGTTGCTACGCAACAACAACAATCTAGACAATGGGCTAGAGTTCCTTTTGGTTGCTTTGGATGTGAAAAAAATCATCGAATTGCAGAATTTCCAAAGAAGAGCAAATTCACTCCTTTCTAGCGTGAATGCGAATATGGGCATTGCTACAAAGACTGTCCAGCTAGACCAAAGCCGCCAACTGTAAATGCTCCATTGAATATGATTACGATCAACTCAAGATCAGCAGTTCGTGTTGGAATTCGATGCTCAGCCCCAAATCCATTCAATAATGAGCATCCTAAAAAACCAGAAACAGAAGGCTCAAATTTCTGAGCAGAGGATTGAAAAAATTCAAGATCAAATTTTCTAGAATTATTTGATACTGGATCGACTCAAAGAATTCTATTTTTTTGAGTCATTGTACATTTTTCGATACTTGTAAATTTCGATACGGTCAGTCTAAAATCCAATCCAATGACTTCGCGTTGACAGTCCGCCTACTTTGTACATGCATTAACTATAATGAGACGGTTGTAATCATTGCAACAAAAGGTAGTTGTAGATATTTTGTAGGATATCAATCCTAGAATCTTCATCAAAAAACTTCTTTTGATTATTCGAGTTTCTATAACCAGAGTTATCACTCTCAACGACTGTAAGCTGAAGTTATCCCTTCAAGCATTGTACTCACTGTTTAATATTAATCAGAATGCAAATTTTTAGTCTCACTAATGCATCGTTTCATTGTGCATTTGTCTAAATCATTCAATTTGACTATTTTGTTATTGTTTGTCGCGTTTCCAATCCTACACGCACCCCGAGCTTCTCCTGACTAACCTCTTGATTTCTAACATGGTATCAGAGCGGACAGTTTACTAATTAACATTTCATTGCAGATTATCAAGTCTTGTTTCTATCAAGACGTATTTCTAGCAAGGCACATCCAACTGTATCTCGAAATCATTGTTTCTACCAATGATCCCGCTCAACCAGCCAAGGAACTGTGGGACATCGTTGATGGCACAGAAGTTAAACCTGAAGGTGATGCAGCCACTATCACCAAATGGAGACTGAAAGATGGCAAGGCTTTTGCCATGATCACTCTCAACATGAAGGACAATCAAATCAGTCACATAAGAGCTGTTCAGACTACTAAGCATGCATGGGACATCTTAGCAACACTCTACAATATCAGGGACGTCTCCTCCAAACTCCATTTGAGGAAGAAATTTTTCACCTTGAGAATGTCTGAAGCAACAAGTGTTTCAAGCCATATCAACACCTTTCAAAATCTTATGGAGCAGATGATTGCAACTGGCTCAGTCATTGACGATTTCAAGAGAAGAAGTGACAATCTCTACAAACTCAGCCACTGTTATTCTTCCAATAGTCAAGCTCTTCACACCTCAACTTTTGAATTATCTAATATGCTTTGGCATTTCAGATTAGGCCCTTTGAACTTCAATAGTATTCAACAAATGTCGAATCAAAAACTAGTACAAGATATGTCTTCTATCAGGAATCCAACTTCTCCATGTGAAAGCTGTATAATCAGCAAGCATGCTAGAAGTCCTTTCATTTCTGACTCGGTTCATACTTCCAAAGGCTTGCTAGATCTTGTACATATTGACATCTGTGGCCCGATGTAGACTGCTTCCAAAGGGGGAGCTCTATACCTCCTAACCTTCATTGATGACTTCTCTCGAAGGACTGCAACCTATTTTCTGAAGAACAAATCAGAGGCATTCAAGTTCTTCACATAGTTCAAGGCGTCTGTTGAATATCAGACCCATAGGAAGATCAAAGCTCTATGCGCAGATGGAGGGGAAGAATTTATCTCCACCGAATTTAAGGAGTTATACAAGGCCAACGAAGTACATCAACAATTCACAACGAGCTACTCACCTCAGTCCAATGGTATAGCTGAATCAAAGAATCAGACAGTCATTGAAGTGCCAAGAGCATGCTAACCCATGTCTCTCTTCTGAAGAAATTTTGGGCATAAGTTGTTTCAACAGCTGCCTATCTACAAAATCAATCCATCACCAAAGCCTTGAATGGCAAGACACCTTATGAGGTGTGGACATGATCGAAACCATCATTCAAGAATATCAGAGTGTTTGGTTGCGTTGCTTATGCTCAAATCCCTAAAGATCTCAAGAAGAAGTTGTGAAAAATTGCCTACATTGGCAAATCTAGCCATGTAGAATATTGTACATTTTGTCAATATTGTTTGTTGGTTACTTGAATGGCCAAAGTGCCACTTGTACATACACACCTAAAGTAGGTTACCACGAGTCAAGAGGAGTGGTTGTATCTATTTGGTAGTGATTCCTACTTTGTAGGATCTAGACCATGATTTATGATGAGATTTGTACCTACCATGCACCTACCAAGCATGACTCTTGGATCTAGGCTAGGGTTTTCACATTAGGGCAAGAAAGTGGAGTCTACTTCCTTATTACATGCTGGATTTTCACCTAACTTTGCAAAGGAAGTGTGTTTTACTATGTATTTCCATTCTCCATAGTGAGAAGATAGAAACTTTTTGGAGCCTCAAGGAGAAACTCGAGTTTCCTCTCATTGTATGGTGATTACTCTATTTTTCCAATGAAACCCAGCTTTGGCACTTTGTAAACACTATCTACGGGCCATACTACAGCCTTATTTCCACATGTGTGGAGTTGGATTAGACTATTTGATCAATGCTTTGATTGTCTCTACTTGTTTCCTATCAAGCTGCTAAACTAGATCTTGTTTTCTGATGACTAGTTTCTGATAGATTGTTTAACAAGCATACAATCACCTTGTGGATCATTCAAAGATCCATTTATGGTCCTTAGTACTGTACTTTTCACAGAAGTTGGATGCCAAGTACAAGGCCATTGATCTGTGTTTGAATCTAATCCAGTTTTAGCAGGTTTTGGTGCAAAAAGCTAGTATTGGAAGGGCGAGCTGGTATCCAGGTTTTGGTGAGGGGATTTGATCCCAAACTATTTCAGAATCAAAATCCGTACTGTTCACACGTGTGGGCATCTCTGAACCAGCATTTAATAACCCATATTCATTGGATCATAGAAAATTCATATGGTGTCAGTTTGATGTAATTTTTGGTGCAAATCCTAGGATAAGCTACCAAGATCACTTGCCATTGATTAGTTTTGAATTTGTTTCATGAAAACTAATTAATCTAGGCTGATTTCAGACCTTCTTAAAGTGGAAACCAGGTCTTGAAAGTACATCAAAGTGAATGAGAGAGATAGAGTCAGTTTTTGTCCAAGAATAGCCAAGATTGGCAAGATTTGCTTGAGTGTAGTTTTCATCTCATCTTATCTTCATTCCAGCTTGTGAGGGAGTGATAGAACTGTGATTACAAATCCATCTGTTGGATTAGAAGTCAACATTTGAGTGAAACACTGCAAGTTAGAAACCTTTGTGAGTTTCAGGTCCAAACAAATCTATATCTTGTGTGTAGAATCTTGCTAGTAAGATGGGATCAGTGGGAGCCTACCTTCTAGAAGCTAGTGAGAGGTTAAATTCTACCCATTATGCTATTTGGAAAGTGAGGATGGAGTCACTAATGGTGCTCCAGGATCTTTATGAGTTTCTAATAGATGATGAAGATAAACCTCTAGGTGCACAGGAATTAGTGAGATACAAGAAGAGGTCTAGGCTTGCACTTTACTGTATTAAGATGAATGTAAGCAATGATCTTTTAAGGGAAGTATCATCATGTAAGAGTGCTAAAGAGGCTTGAGAATCTTTAAAATCTATCTATGAGTCTAGTAACACTTCGAGGGTTCTCATGCTTAGGAATCAGATTCTACAAAGCATGAAGAGGAGTGATGAGAATGCACAAGATTATGTGCTAAGAATCAAGTCTCTTAATAGGGAGTTAGCTTCCATTGGAGAGAAGATTCAAGATAGTGAGCTTGTTCAGATTGTCCTAAATGGTCTAGGGAGTGGCTTTACAAATTTGGTCCAAAGCTTTGCAATCCAAGACACTTTGCCTACTATAGAAAAGCTACACAGTGTATTAGTAGCTGAAGAGTGTAGGATGTTGCATACCAATGCAAGAATGAATGCTATTTCTCTGCAGGATGGTGATGAGAAAGCTAATTTCTCATTCAAAAGCAAGAAGAAGACGAATGGCAAGAAGAAGCACTTCAAGGAGACCAAGGAGGAGGATGAGGCTTCAAGCTCAAAGGGCAAGTTCAAAGACAAGTCCAAGTACAAATGTTTTTTCTGTGGAAAGAAAGGACATTTTGCATCAGAATGTCTCAAGAAGAAGAAGGCACAAGAGAGCAAACAAAGCAACATTGCACATTACGAGGAAGAGGAGGATGAAGAGTCATCCTTGATGGTTTCCAACAAACCACCATCATCCAAGAGCAACACCAATGATTCTTGGTGGATTGATAGTGGGGCAAGTTCCCACATGACATATCAAAAGGACATATTCTCCACCTTACTTTCTTACAATGACTCAAATAGATCAATCTATACTGCAAGTAGTCAAGAATGTAAGATAAGTGGAATAGGAACAATTCCCTTGTATGTGGGATCATCCAAAAGGATGAATCTAGATAATGTTCCTTATGTTCCTAAGTTAACCAAGAATTTGCTTAGTGTTGGCCAGTTAATGGATAATGGCCTAGATGTACAATTTAAGCATGGAGTTTGTTCCATCCTTAGAAATGATGAATGTATAGCCAAAGGCTTTAAGCAAGGTAGATTATTTAGGCTTGATGCTAATATTGTAGTGGAGAGTGTTAACTTGGCAAAGGTGGAGCTACAAAGGTGGAACTGTGGCACAAAAGGTTGGGCCACCCCAACTACAAAGCCATGGAATCTATGGCTACAAAGGAGCTTGCAGTTGGACTCCCCAAGCATTTGTCAAAGTGTGGGAAGAGATGTGAAGCATGCAGCCTCTCAAAGGCTCACAAGCTACCCTTCTCAAGATCTACATCAAGATCAAACTCTCCTCTTGAACTCATCCATTCGGATGTTCATAGTTTTTCACATGAGTCTAATGGTGGTGCCAAGTACTATATAATCTTCATTGATGAAATGGTGGTGCCAAGTACTATATAATCTTCATTGATGACTATTCTAGATTTTGTTGGATGTACCTCTTGTCTAGCAAATCAATGGTGTTTGATTTTTTGGTAAAGTTCAAGACTTTGGTAGAAAATCAACTTAGTACCAAGATTAAGGTATTAAGGAGTGATAATGGAGGTGAATATATATCCAATAAGTTGATTGACTTTTGTATTTCTAATGGCATAAAGAGGGAGTTGTCATGTCCATACACCCCTCAACAAAATGGAGTGAGTGAGAGAAGAAATAGATCTCTTTGTGAGTGTGCTAAGCCCTTAAGGCTAGATGCTTCTCTATCCAAACCATTTTGGGTGAAGCAATAACTTGGGCTAACTATTTGTGCAATAGATTGCCAAACCAAGCCATTGGAGGAATCACACCATTTGAAGCTCTATTTGGAGAGAAGCCCAATCTCAAAGATCTCAAAGTTTTTGGATCCACTTGCTATGTACACCAATCCTTGGATAAGAGAAGGAAGGATGATGCAACATCCATCAAAGGCATCTTTGTGGGATATGGTGAGAATAGCAAAGGTTATAGAGTCTTCAATCCCATCACTAGCAAGGTGATAGTGAGTAGGGATGTTATTTTTGATGAAGGACATGCTTGTGATTTGGATGATAATGCTACTAATCATCTTGATGCCAAGGATCATGCTAGGATGGAGGAGGAGCTTCCAAGTGAAGAAGAACTTGAGGATCCACCTCAAGATGCAAGAACTCCAAGAACTCCAAGAAGATCTACAAGGGCAAGATCCGAGCCATTGAGGCTCACCTATGATGGTCAAGGTGATCAAAGGGAAGGCTCATCATCTTTCACATCTTACACCTTTCTTACTTCAGTGTTAGATGAGCCAACATGCTATGAAGATGCTTGTAAGTCTAAAAGTTGGATGGATGCTATGCAAGTAGAGTATGATGCTCTTATTGAGAATCATACTTGGCATCTTGTGGATCTTCCTCAAGGGAAGAAACCTCTTGATTGCAAGTGGGTGTTTAGATTGAAGTATAATCAAGATGGATCAATAAGCAAGCATAAAGCCTACTACTTCGTGCAGGAACCAAATACAGTTATCTGGTTTCAGAAAATAAATGCATACCTTATTGAGAATGGTTTTATTCCAAACTCAACAGACTCGAATGTCTACTTCAAGTCTGTATCGAATTTTTTCATCATCATCACTCTTTATGTGGATAATACACTATTCTTCAGTAACGATTTGAATCTGATGAAGGAAATAAAATGCGCTCTAGCCAAGAAAATTATGGAGATATAAATTTTTCTATATTTCGTTAAGTATTTAGCAAGTTACAAAATTTTGAAGTTGGCAATAAAATTCTGTAAACTTGTCATAAACAAAAAAAATTCTAATTTATTTTATGTCCTGTTTGATCTCCTTTTCTACGACTTTATGTTTTTCTTAATTTTATTTTAGTAGACAAGATTGTAGGGTGTGTAGATATAGTCGATGAGCAGCCCTTCCGCCTGTCAAAGAGGGTTAGATCACTGGATAGTTACCTAACTATGTCACGATGCTAGTTTTAGATGTTTCCTACTCTTTTTCTTAATACTGCCACCCTTTAACACTACCCTTCCCTACACTAACCACACACATATCATGATTTAGAGTGAAGGAGGAAGAGAAGAAGAGAAGAGGGAGGGAGAAACAGAGAAGTGAGATGGAGGTTAGCTCAAATGCTCAATGTCATTGCTTATGGAAAAACCTTAACTAGCACAAAGCAAAAACATGGAAACTAGAAATAACAAGCAAAATATAACAAGAGCATAAGCAAGAGTGATTAGCAAATGAGTATGCTTGAGCTCTCAAATTAGTAGTCTCCTCCTCTCTATCAAGCATGAAAATATGATACAAATGGTGTCTTTTTATGAATGGGGAAGGCCCTTGCCCCTTTTTCCTATTGGCTATTCCAAGGAAGGTGGGATTGAAATCCACACTCTTCATCAAAAGCACAAACTACTCAATGGTGGAGAGAGAAACACACTTCACCTACCACCAATTGACTTTGACTAATTAATCAAACTTAGAAACTTAAGTTTTAAGCTTAACTCTGGCCTTCTACTATTATTTTTAATTACATGGCCCAATATTTCTACTAGCTTGATTTTTTATTTATTTACAACATGTTAGGAATACCCCCAACAAGGATTGTAGAGCATTGAAAGGCCTTTTTGGAGATATAATTTTTTTTACATTTTCGTAAGCAGTGAGCAAGTTATAAATTTTTTAAGTTGTCAAAAAACAATTTTGTAAACTTGTCATTAACCAGAATTCATAATAGCCAAGTGAGAGAGACAACCCATTAAATATCTTTAAAAAAAAAATCTATATATATATATATATATATATATATATATATATATATATATATATATATAGAGAGAGAGAGAGAGAGAGAGAGAGAGAGAGAGAGAGAGAGAGAGAGAGAGAGAGAGAGAGAGAGAGAGAGAGAGAGAGAGAGAGAGAGAGAGAGAGAGAGAGAGAGAGAGAGAGAGAGAGAGAGAGAGAGAGAGCCAAGTGAACGTTCCACTAATTTTTGGTAGCCTTTTGTAGAAAGTTTCACATCTTTATGCAAGAATATCAGTTCTCTAGGAGGAACCTTTGGCTAAACCTTCGTCAAAAGTTAAATCAAACTGAAAAAGAGTTAAAGGCCACTCACTAGATAGATGTAGCTAAATATACAAGATGATGAATTACTACAATTGAAGATATTTCATTTTCTTTATTCTCTGAAATGTTTTCAATATACCTTGCATAGTTTTTCTTTTCCATTTTCTTAAAACGCATACCCCTCCCCCTCTCCAAAAAAAAAAAGAACAAATTTCTTAACATAGGATATAACAATGACTTGAAGTCGATAGGAACTTTTTTTACATTTTTGCTAATACAAAAGAATATATGGAGAAGATTTGGCTTACTTTTTTGAACATTTAAGTAGATTGACAATTAGGGTCACGGCTCTTTCTTATTCCACCACACAAATGCATCAATAAGTAGTTACATTATCATTAACATCTATATCTATTCGTAACTCACAATCACAAAAAATATGAGGTGCCCCTAAAGAACATGAAACTAGATATTGTCACCCATGATGAGTACATCCACCGTTCCCATTTCCTTTCAAGATACTCCTTAGAATTTTCTCAAAAGTGATAAAGAAATAAAAATCCTACCTTGCCACCCATGCACATTTAAGGGTTTACCCCTTTGTAATAGTACAGTACTAAGGACCATAAATGGATCTTTGAATGATCCACAAGGTTGATTGTGTGTTTGTTAAACAATCTATCAGATACTAGTCATCAGAAAACAAGATCTAGTTTAGCAGCTTGATAGAAAACAAGTAAAGACAATCAGAGCATTGATCAAAAAATATAATTTAACTCCACACACGTGAAAATAAGGCTATAGTACGGCCTGTAGACAGTGTTTAGAATGTGCCAAAGCTGGGTTTCATTGGAATCAAAAGCAAACACCATACAATAAGAGGAAACTCGAGTTTCTCCTTGAGGTTCCAAAAAGTTTCTATTTCCTCACTATGGAGAATGAGAATACATAGTAAAAGACACTTCCTTTGCCAAGTTAGGTGAAAATCCAGCATGTAATAAGGAAGTAGACTCAACTTTCTTGCCCTAATGTGAAAACCCTAGCCTAGATCCAAGAGTCATGCTTGGTAGAAATGTGTAAGATGTAAAAGATAATGAGCCTTCCCTTTGATCACCTTGACCATCATAGGTGAGCCTCAATGGCTCAAACCTTGCCCTTGTAGATCTTCTTGGAGTTCTTGGAGTTCTTGCATCTTGAGGTGGATCCTCAAGTTCTTCTTCACTTGGAAGCTCCTCCTCCATCCTAGCATGATCCTTGGCATCAATATGATTAGTAGCATTATCATCCAAATCACAAGCATGTCCTTCATCAGAAATAACATCCCTACTCACTATCACCTTGCTAGTGATGGTATTGAAGACTCTATAACCTTTGCTATTCTCACCATATCCCACAAAGATGCCTTTGATGGATGTTGCATCATACTTCCTTCTCTTATCCAAGGATTGGTGTACATAGCAAGTGGATCTAGGAACTTTGAGATCCTTGAGATTGGGCTTCTCTCCAAATAGAGCCTCAAATGGTGTGATTCCTCCAATGGCTTGGTTTGGCAATCTATTGCACAAATAATTAGCACAAGTAATTGCTTCACCCCAAAATGGTTTGGATAGAGAAGCATCTAGCCTTAAGGCCTTAGCACACTCACAAAGAGATCTATTTCTTCTCTCACTCACTCCATTTTGTTGAGGGGTGTATGGACATGACAACTCCCTCTTTATGCCATTAGAACTACAAAAGTCAATCAACTTATTGGAGATATATTCACTCCATTATCACTCCTTAATACCTTAATCTTGGTACTAAGTTGATTTTCTACCAAAGTCTTGAACTTTACAAAAGAATCAAACACCATAGATCTGCTAGACAAGAGGTACATCCAAAAATATCTAGAATAGTCATCAATGAAGATTACATTATAGTTGGCACCACCATTAGACTCATGTGAAAAGCTATGAACATCCGAATGGATGAGTTCAAGAGGAGAGCTTGATCTTGATGTAGATCTTGAAAAGGGTAGTTTGTGAGCCTTTGAGAGGCTACATGCTTCACATATCTTCCCACACTTTGACAAATGCTTGGGGAGTCCAACTGCAAGCTCCTTTGCAACCATAGATTCCATGGCTTTGAAGTTGGGGTGGCCCAACCTTTTGTGACACAGTTCTACCTTTGGTAACTCCACCTTTGCCAAGTTAACACTCTCCACAACAACATTAGCATCAAGCTTAAACAATATACCTTGCTTAAAGCCTTTGGCTATACATTCATCATTTTAAAGGATGGAACAAACTCCATGCTTAAATTGTACATCAAGGCCATTATCCATTAGCTGGCCAACACTAAGCAAATTCTTGGTTAACTTAGGAACATAAAGAACATTATCAAGATTCATCCTTTTGGATGATCCGACATACAATGGAATGGTTCATATTTCACTTATCTTACATTCTTGACTACTTGCAGTATAGATTGATCTATGTAAATCATTGTAAGAAAGTAAAGTGGAGAAAATGTCCTTTTGATATGTGGGAACTAGCCCCACTATCAATCCACCAAGAATTATTGGTGTTGCTCTTGGATGATGGTGGTTTGTTGGAAACCATCAAGGATGACTCTTCATCCTCCTCCTCCTCCTGATGTGCAATGTTGCTTTGTTTTCATCTCTTGTGTCTTCTTTTTCTTGAGACATTCTGATGCAAAATGTCATTTCTTTCCACAGAAAAAACATTTGTATTTGGACTTGTCTTTGATCTTGCCCTTTGAGCTTGAAGCCTCATCCTCCTCCTTGGTCTCCTTGAAGTGCTTCTTCTTGCCATTGGTCTTCTTCTTGTCTTTGAATGAGAAATTAGCTTTCTCATCACCATCCTGCAGAGAAATAGCATTCATTCTTGCATTGGTTTGTATCATCCTACACTCTTCAGCCACTAATACACTGTGAAGCTTTTCTATAGTGGGCAAAGTGTCTTGGATTGCAAAGCTTTGGACCAAATTTGTAAAGTCACTCCCTAGACCATTGAGAACAATCTGAACAAGATCACTATCTTGAATCTTCTCTCCAATGGAGGCTAACTCCCTAATGAGAGACTTGCTTTTGAGCACATAAACTTGTGCACTCTCATGACTTCTCTTCATGTTTTGCAGAATCTAATTCCTAAGCATGAGAACCCTTGAAGTGTTACTAGACTCATAGATTGATCTTAGAGATTCCCAAGCCTCTTTAGCACTGGTGCAAGCTGATAATTCTCTCAATAAATCATTGCTTACATTCATCTTCACACAGTGAAGTGCGGGCCTAGATCTTCTTTTGTATGTAGCTAACTCCTGTGCACCTAGAGGTTCATTTTCATCATCAATAAAAAACTCATAGAGATCCTGGAGCACCATGAGTGACTCCATCCTCACTTTTCAAATAGCGTAATTGATAGAATTTAACCTATCACTAGCTTCTAGAAGGTATGCACCAGCAGATCCCATCCTACTAGTAAGATTCTACACACAAGATATAGATTTCTTTGAACCTGAAACTCACAAAGGTTTCAAACTTGCAGTGTTTCACTCAAATGTTGACTTCTAACCCAACAGATGGACGTGTAATCACAGTTCTATCACTCTCTCACAAAGTTGGAATGAAGATAAGATGAAGTGAAAACTACTCTCAAGCAAATCTTGCCAATCTTGGCTATGTTTGGACAATAACTGACTCTATCTCTCTCTTTCACTTTGTACTTTCAAGACCTGGTTTCCACTTTAAGAAGGTCTGAAGTCAGCCTAGATTAATTAGTTCTCATGAAACAAATTCGAAACTAATTAATGGCAAGTGATCTTGGTAGCTTATCCTAGTATTTGCATTAAAAATTACATCAAATTGATACCAGATGAAATTATAGTGATCCAATGAATATGGGATTTTAAATGTTGGTTCAGAGATGCCCACACATGTGAACAGTACGTATTTTGATCCTGAAAAAGTTTGGGATCAAATCCCCTCACCTAAACCTGGATACCAGCTCGCCCTTCCAATACTAGCTTTTTGCACCAAAACCTGCTAAAACTGGATTAGTTTCAAACATTGATCAATAGCCTTGTAGCTGATACCATGTTAAAAGTATAGTACTAAGGACCATAAATGGATCTTTGAATGATCCACAAGGTTGATTGTCGTGGTAACCTACTTTAGGTGTGAATGTACAAGTGGCACTTTGGCCATTCAAGTAACTTACAACAATATTGACAAAATGTACAATATTCTACATGGCTAGATTTGCCAATGTAGGCAATTTTTCACACCCTTAACCTTCCTAAGGGGTTTTGACAATCTACGAGTAAACTTTTTGTGAGTTTTGCGAGTTTCACTCTATTGCCTAAATACAAAAATTGCAATTCATTTTAATGTAAACAAGCATCTTGCTTGTGAGGACCTCAGTGTGAGACAACTTTGGAAGAGACATTGGTTGTCTCCACCATACACTACTAATAATCCTCTCCATGTCTCTTGATAGGTGTCATGACATTCTCTAGCATAGGCTGCCTTCTATGGTATTGTGTCCACTTTCATTTTTTCCTTTTTGTCACGTATTAAAATTAGCTTTTCATTTTCCAATGTCACAAAAGGCCGTGATGCCATAGCATGAGCCCGTATATCATGTGAATCATTCACAATCATTAAGCTTTCTCATGTAAAATAAATTGTATAATAATGCAAGTACCAAACTGTGTAGTCTATATGGCCATTCATGTATCAAACCATCACTGTCATGAACAATATCCACTTTTAAATTATATTTTTGTGGATACATTACAGGTTTGATAAGTTGAAAAGTTCAAATTATAAAATAAAAAAGATATTTTGACACATTTGAGAATCAAATTTAGAGTAAAAACATTATTTTAGAATATTTTTGCAGCCTCCAAACATAGCGTGTCGACGCGCTAGGCGATTTAGCTACAAGTTTTTTTTTTGGCTGAATCCCTAGCATGCCGGCGTGCCATCTTTGGAGGCTAAAAAAAAATTAATTTAAAATTTTCTTAGTTTGGAATTTCATTATGGGATTTTTAACTATGTACCAAACCACAATTCTTAACAAAAAACATTCAAGTAGTGGCATTAAAAAAGTAGCACACCATGTAAAATCGTTTTTTGGAATCATGGCAAGAAAGAAACTTGCAAAACTCGCAAAATGCCAATGCCCCTTCCTAAGTGTTTGCTCCTACTCTATACTGAACTCCTTCCCAATTTGACACTCTATATTGTCATGTGCGAAATCTAAGCTAATAGCTATTACAATGGAAGTAAAGCTAAAGCAAGAAAAGTACAAAGCATTCAAGATAACATATCTACACAAGGATCTCCATAGAATCTCAATAGAAATGAAAGAAAGAGTACATAGCAATGGAAATGAGCATGGATTCATGTAAATAAGGCACATGAGACCTAGCAAAGGAAATCCCTGTAGCTCACACTCACAAGGAGGAAGCAAGAAGCTCTCACTTGCAAATGAGCCAAAAGATTTACAGATTGATGTCTCTTGCCTAGTTATAGACAATGCTCTCACTTAACTTAACTTAACTATCTTGAGGGATAGTTAGCCCTCGTTAAGTATTATTTAAACTATATTGGGCCCTTGTTGGCCTATTATCCTTATTAATTACTTTGGAGGGCCTAAAGAGGGAACTGCCTTGTTCTTAAGGCTAATAGCTCCTTTTGGGCCTACAAAGCTTACAATGGATATTATATTGCCTTGAAAAGCACTGATGTACTAAAAGTACATGACATATATAGACAATGATCAATTCCTATTCTCATTCAAAATCCAACAAACACCTCTTGATCTTAGATTTGTGTTGACCTCTATCCCCACCAGCATAAGAATTTCTTCTTAAATTTCTAAAAGCTCTAAATGTTTACTTTAGTTCACCAAGTGAGATGTCGTTTGATTTGACACATTACACCATCAAGCTTAGATTGCCTTGGAGTGAAGTGATAGTAGAATCTAGCATCCATCACTACAACTTTCCATGGATTTATTCTCATACATAATGGAAGACAAAATTTCAACAAGCTTTGTTGGTACAATATGAAGAGTATGAAGGCTCTCGAAAATCAGAGCGGTAGAAAGTGATGAATGTGAAAAATAACAAATTCTAGCTTGGTTGTATCATTAGTAAAAATTTGGCCTTGGAAAGGGCCCTATAAGGATTGCCATGTAGGATGACAATTTTTTGGAAATGTAAAATACTAAAATAAAGTCTTTTTCTGTCCGCAGTCCTGCCCACACAGTCTTCGATGGTTAGCTACTATGTGCATAGTATAGTCTGTGGCTGAAAAAAAATCATAACTTTTGAACGACAATTCGGATTGAAATGATTATAGTGCCATCAAAAAGCCCTCGTCGAGAGCTTTTCAATGACACCCAAGATGACCTAGTTCCGAGCTACGGTGAACAAGTTAGGGCCAGTCAAAGCTTTGGTCGGTCAACAGTTGGTCAATCCGATATCTCTTTCAAGTGCAGTTGACCTGTTTGATCCGATATCTCTTTCAAGTGCAATTGGCCTGTTTGACCGGGTCAAATAGGTCAACTACGCTTGAAAGAAATATCGGGTTGACCAAGTATTGACTAACAAAAACTTTGACTAGCCATAACTTCTTCACCGTAGGTCAAAACTAGGTGATCTTGCTGTTGTTGAAAAGCTCTCGTTGAGGGCTTTCTAATGGCACCATAATTGTCTCAATTCGAGTTGTTGTTCAAAAGTTACATTATTCTTTTGCTGAGTTGCATACTATACTACAAATAAAATGGCTTATTTATGGGCTGCCCTCGACACAAAATTACAGCTCTTTTAAAAAGAAAAGAAAATCAATTTGAAGGAGCTATGTTACGTAGATTTCAAATTTGATTGTTTTCATTGGACCATGTGGAAGAAACTTTTGAGAAAAAAAATAAAAACTATCTTTTTGAAAGGCCCCTTTTGTGCTCAAATTTTCTCTAATGGTAATTTTTTGATGTACTTTGTAATCCACACGTGTGAAGGCTACTATAGATAGGTTAGATCTCATTCATAGGGCTATTTAGGCTTGTTTGGTCATGATTCCTAAATTATAGGACCAAACTCCTCAAATCATGGAGGTAGTTGATCAACCTAGCCATCAAAATGGCATAACTCTAGGGTTAGGTAAGATTGGCATATTAGGTCAAGAAATGTCAATTAGTCTCCTTACTGCATGTTGGATTTTCACCTAACTTCAAAGGAGAAATGCCCTATTGTACATAAAAATGTCCTTCATGTACCTTCAATCACTAAAAACTTGTTGAGTGTTAGACAATTAATGGATAATGGCCTAGATGTACAATTTAAGCATGGAGTTTATTCCATCTCTAAGAATGATGATTGCATAACAAAAGGATTCAAACAAGGTAGATTGTTTAAATTAGATGCTAATGTGGCTATGGAGAGTGTGAACTTGGCAAAGGAGGAAATCACCCAAGTGGAGCTATGGCCCAAAAGGTTGGGCCACCTCAACTTCAAGGCAATGGAATCAATGTGTGCTAAGGAGCTTGCACTCAGCCTCCCCAATAATTTGTCAAGGTGTGATAAGCTTTGTAAAGCTTGTAACCTCTCAAAGGCTCATAAGATTCCTTTCTCAAGATCTACCACAATATTTGCCACTCTTCTTGAAGTCATACATTCGAATGTGCATAGCTTTTCACATAAATCAAATGGTGGTGCAAAGTATTAAGTATCATTTACAGATGATCGTTCAAGATATGCTTTGATCTATCTTTTGTCTTCAAAAAGTTCAGTGTTTGATTCATTTGTAAAGTTCAAAATTCTAGTTGAAAATCAACTTGATACCAAGATTAAGGTATTAAGATGTGATAATAGAAGAGGCTATATCTCCAACAAAATGATAGAGTTTTGTAATGTTAATGGCATAAAGAGGGAGTTAACTTGTCCTTATACCCCTCAACAAAATGGAGTGGCCGAGACAAAAAATAGATCTCTATGTGAGTGTATTAAGGCCTTAAGCCTAAAGGCTTCTCTACCGAAACCATTTTGGGGTGAGGCAATTACTTGTGCTAACTTTTTGTGCAATAGATTGCCCATCAATGCCATTGGAGGAACCTCGTTGATGGTTGTTTGTCTGAATGCTTGGCCTCTTGGATCTGATAGCTTCTTGGCTACGTCAGACTATAACAAGATAGGTAGGCTCTGATACCACTGATGGAAATTCGCAGTCGCGAAATAGTCACGAAGGCGAAGCAACCACGATTCTCTTGCGATTCAGATGGAGTTCAGATGTGGTCACTGGACCCTCCCAGCTGAAAATCACTCCTACAGGCCTCCAGAATGTAGTCAGACACTGCTAATCTACGTTTATAAATTAATACAACATTCAACAAATTCAACCAATGTGCGGAATGAAATGAATGGGAGAATCAGACACACGAATAACAGCAGACACATCTGCATTCGAGATCATACAACATAGAAGAAGACATGTGCTCAATGGCTACAAGATCGTCTATTGTTTTTCTTTAATTCTTCAAGCACTGCTTGCAGATCTACACAGTGCGTTAGCGTGAGAGAAATACAGTTCTCTCACGAATATGTGTCTCGCTTACTAGCAAACTTGTGGATCACTATGGATCCTGATCACAGAACTGGTCTCGCACGCAAGCGGACTTCTTGTCTGTATTTCGTCTTGATTGCTTACTAGCATCAGACTTCTACACTGTGTGTGTATTCTGTATGTATTGTCAAGTATCATCCAGCAAGTATATAGTCATTCTATGTAAATTTTGTTTTAAGATTAGAGTGACTAAACATCTACAACTAATCAAAAAATTACAAGAGTGGCGGATTAGCCACGACCTAGAGTGTATTTGCTGACGTCATGCCATTAGGTCAGATATCTATACTTCTGGGTACTTACATGATCTTGGCTGGTACTCTTTGGAGCGTGAGGGCAAAAATTCTTTTGCGATGTTTTTCGTGTCGCGCCATTGGTTTCATCTCCGTCGTCTGACCTTCTCGTGTTCGACCGCAAAATATTCTCATTCGCAAATCTTTCGTGTTCGTGTCTCCTCGTCAGATGTTCGCGAATCTTTCGTGCTTCGTGTCTCTTGACTTTCGTGTTCGCGAACATCTTCGTCAGGAAGAGGGCTGATTGTAATTAGAAACATTTTGTTTCTTCAGCTCCCTCTCAAAGCATGATAGCTTTACGATCCCGAGACTGCTCCTCTGTCTCTCAAAGAGTCCTTTGTCCAAGGCTTCGTGTCTCTTGACTTTTGTGTTCGCAAACATCTTTGTCAGGAAGAGGGCTGAAAGCTAGCAAAGCTTTGTAATTAGAAAAGTACATCAAAAAATTACATACAACCAAGCTAGAATTTGTCATTTTTCACACCTCAAATCTAGTTTGGGAAACTATGTCAATTACTACCGAGTAATGATCTTAGCTTATATTTTTGGAAAGCCATGATGCTACTCCATCACAAAGGAATGTAGCAAATGCACTTGTAGAGTTTTGATCCACTTTGTCACCTACAAATCTGAGTCACTATAGGATCTTAAGCCAAGATTGGTCCCTTTGAGTATGCCAAAATTCCTAGTTAATGAGATGTGTCTTAGGACTCTTTTGGCCATCTTCCAACTGCGCCGGCTAAAAAAAAAAAAACAAGCACCTTCAAACGTGAAATACTAAACTTCAGCACCAAAACTAAGAGTTGCAAATAGAATTGGAGCTGCTACAATGTAATGCTAAAGAAGCACAACACACTTTGACAACTATAAAAGAGGAGTTTGTTTGTATGCTTGGCAAAAAAGTTGCTACTCTCGAAATAGCACAAAAATGATGCAGTATATGCGAACAGGAAATGACGCTACTACAAAGTCAACATGCAACTATCCAAAGAGAACTTCTTACATTTTCTGAGCGAGCTATTTTGCCGGAACGAGTCACACTTCAATTGCCGATTATTTGTATTCCCTCAAAAAAAGATCCAGCCATAGAAATGTCACTTGAAAGCAGGCATGCTAGTATTTCAAACAGGCTTTTGGCCTATTATTCCAAGCAATTTTGACATATTCAAAGGTACAGAAAGAAGTTTGTTGTGTTTTTCTCAACAATCACAATATTCGATAAATCCATGTACGCGCCTAGCTGGTCATTATGCAAACTACTTAGCCAAATGGATGACCTATAAACTACCAAAAGGAGGTCGCCCAAAAGTAAATGATTGGTTCAATCCAAATATACCATTGCTAGAAAATGTTGACATGCTATTTTACATAAAAGTTCGCGATTCGTGCATCAGAGACCAAACTGTTTTTATGGAAATGATAAAATACCAGTTCTTAGAAAATGTACATGCATGTTGATGGCAACTACTTTGAAAAGATGTTGCTATGCCACAATATACAGACAAATGTAAATACATAGCAAGCTCATGAATCATGTATTTGTATGCCCAGCAAGTGGTCCACCACAGAAGACAATTTTAGTAATATTAACTAATCCTTCAGAGATTTATCCCTCCACATTCCATAGTATTATTTTGCCAAAAAACTCTATTAGCCGTTCTGTGTCAAATTACACATGGACCAATGAATGACATGCTACTTGCTCTAAAAAATATCGTTCTAGAATTTATCCATTTGCCAACAACAAGAATAGCTGCCATCTTCAAAAATAAACATCCAAACATTTCCTACAAAATATCCAGTATTATCTACCATATTTGGAAATTTAAAAAAAACTAATCTACTAGCAAATAACCCAACAACACGTACAAACATGCACCCATGGATTCATCCCATGCAAATGCAAGGACTCGGAATTTCTGGACAGAAGACCGAGTTACTACTCTACACCATAATTCGTAACTCATTTCATGAAACAACTACTGATATGATTGCGAATTTAAAAAACCAGTACAAAAACGTAGTTTGTACAAATCAAAGTATCAAAAATCGAATTACAAGAACGATGAATGCCCGGGAAAATACCACTGCAACACAAAAATACTACGATCGCATATGTGACGTACCAACATGCACTTGTCTTAGTTGCGAATCGAAACCTAGCAAATTTTTTTCAAAAATATATTTGTGCCCAATCTCGTAAAAGTATACATTCTGATAAAATTCCAAAACTAATGTGTCCAAATCATATATCAACTACTTGTGAAGTGCCTTCCATAGAAAATCTCAACAAACTAGAAAAACATTTAGTTGCACCCTACAGGTAAAAGATTTGACATACGGCGGACAAGTAGGTGTGACTTGAAGTATTGTCAATGTCATTGTGGATCTCGAAAAAATTCAAAATGTGCTATGTCGTTTTATAGATGAAGAGGCATCTCTTACAATAGCTTTAAAAAAAAAACTTGGATACAAATCGAATTTCATGGTTGGCCAAGTTCATCCTCTATGTGTAATGATTTCCTTGTTAAATTTGTGCCAAACTCCATTGTATGCTACCATAAATGTCCGAGTCGACCCGACTTGGATATTGCACTACCAAACTACATAATCTAGACACCTGTACTTAGCCTGGAGACAATACAACCCATAATACCTGGACCTGATACAAATGATGAGGACATTATTGAAACTAACACAATCATGCATCCATTTCACTATACTGAACACATCATCGATTACGAAATTACATCCAAGGCTGTTGCACCTTGTGAAGACACCCAAGACAAACACCAATAAATGCTACTTACACATACCAAAAAACCATTGCCAAATGGGAATTACAACATTACAAACACACATTTGCTCAACATACCACGCACTTATTTTTCAAAGCTCTAGAAATTTCAATTCACCAAGTACTAAATTCAATATGGATCTGTCTACGAAAAGGTACCTTGCAACACCGGACCTTAACTACATCTGATGTAATACAAGATTCAAACATAGAACAATTACTACATTCAAATTTTGCCTATAAAGACTTTAAACATGTCCGCACCTCTCCAGATTACAAACAAGACTTACAAAAAAATGTTTTTGCTATGATGTGACAATTAGGTCCACCAACCTTTTTCTTGACACATTCTTGTACAGAGACAAAATGGGATCCTCTAATTGAATGCTTGAAAAAACTTAATGCAAATATCGTACAAGAAACAAATTACCAAAACCAGAACGCATACTTGCAAGCCTTGGTCCGTGTAGATCCAAGCATGTGCACACAACATGAAACTAAATGCTTTAAAAACAGTGATATCAAAAAACCATTTAATACTTGGTAAAATAAATGATTATTCTTTTGTTACTGAATTCCAACATTGTGGCAGCCAACATGACCATGGCGTATTATGGATAGAGAATTCACCAACATATAATAGCACATGCGCAGATGAAGTGACAAAATTCATAGACGCACACATATCATGCGACCAAACTATATTACCTTCTATTATAAGGCAAAAAATTTAACATCGTTGTTTGATGACAAGCTCCAAGAACTAACTACTAAATATTGTGATGTACAACTTGCCATATTTGATGAAATATCTTTAATAGGCCGTCATATTTTCCAATTCGCCGATCAACGACTTCGGTCAATAAAACATAGACCAACTTCTTTTTTTGGAGATCTTGACGTAATAACTTGTGGTGATCTTTTTCAAACGGGTCATGTTTTAGATGCATGGATTTTTAAATCGGATGATGGTCTATTTCAAACAGAAACAACCACAATGGCAACTGATATTATCTGGATTCAATTTCTCGATCCACACATTGGCTATAAAACACGACTTGCCCATAGTCACTTCTATACAATGAAACACATACCAGAAACATGGACACCAATTTACAAAGTTAGTAAAGAATTTCAAATAGGGTCCTCATTTTTAAATACTATTACACGAAACAAATTCCCTATACAACTTGTTGTTGCTTGTACTATACATCGTGCACAAGGTTTAACGATGGAACATGTAATTTTCAATCCTACTAGAACCAACAAACATGGCTTGACATATATAGCTCTATCTAGAATACGAAATATTAAAAAAAATCATTTAACCACCCCGCTCCATAATCAACATTTGAAAGTTGACCCATGTATTAGAAAAGAAATGCACCACCTTCGCAATCATGCAAATTGGCGCATTCAAATTCTTAGCATTTCAAAAATACACACCTTGTTATTCAATCTTTAAACATTGTCTCATTTGCAAAAACATGAAATTGATATTTTGGCGGATTACAATTTGATGAGCTCAAATATCTTGTGTTTAAAAGAAACAAGAAACCACAATCGAGCATCATACTTGACCAAGAATTTCCATGCCATACAAAATTACTACATCTCTAGCACAACCATATACTATGACCATACCCATTGTTATGACATACGCAATACAGATGTCACAGAAATTATCAAAGTTTATTTCAATGTGAATAAACCATATAGTATGATTGTACTTGCAGTGTATCGAAAACCAAATTCAAATATGATGAGTTTCTTGAATACAGTAGAGGATATATTACAAAATGCATCCACAGACATACCAACACCAACAACCATTTTTGGAGACTTCAATATCAATATGCTTGCTGCTTGCAACAACCATGCCAACCATCTTACGACATCCATGTAAAAACATGGTTTCCAACAAACTATGACTACACCAACAACATTGTTTGGAAGCCAATTAGATCATATATGGACAAATACACACAACTCGAAAAGCTTTTATGGAGTCACCATTGTTACTGAAATAACCACTCACCAATTTATTACCTATATAGTGACCCAAATATCATGTAAGCCTCCTTCATCGAGTTTCTATCGTTGGAAGTAGTGTTGGTTCTCATGAAGCTCAACATAAAGAGTAGCATTATTGTCATCGCATTCCTGGAAAAAACCAGAACAACCTTGTAACAACCCTACCTTGTGACTTGCATCGAACAATTACTTTTAAACCACCTTCTAACATTCACACTTCCCACATGCAATTTCTTGTACTAGGATGACTTTCCCCATCTTTTGTAAAAAAAAATAGACAATTTTTTTTTGTGTCACATTTAGATTTACTCTAACACATGTAAGATAAAATAAAATACAAACCTAAGGTAGGGCCAAGTGGCTTGCCACACTCCCTTGTTTCTCTTTTGCTCCCTTATACTATTTGTGTTGGAATGTTTTCCTTATCTTCCATTTCAAGTCAAGATTTATTGATGTGATGCTTATTAGACTTTTTCAGATGCAAATGTTCCTTGATCCTATAGCATGATCTATTCTCTTCCTTTCTATACTTGATTTTCCAGTGTGACTTTGATCATGCATGTTAAGTGGATAGATGCTACACGTGTTACTTCTTTGGATCTAGCATTATGTTTTTCCTTGCTCATGTTGCATTCAATAGTTTGAAGAGTAGCAATATATGTCTTGCTTCTACCTTCATGACCTCGTATCATCTTTCACATTTTTCAATCCCTTGATAATGGAGTGCTAATCTTAAAGGATACTTTAGCTAGTAGCTTTTCTCTAAAAGGGTCACTAAGGTTACTTGGGAGTATTTGGAAGTAGATTGGAACATGTAATTTGGTTTATGAGGGAGACATAATATGAAGAACAAAAAAGAAGATAAGGGAGGATGAAAAGTCTAACAATGAGGATGAAAAGACTAACAGTGAAGCAAGGGTGACATTGGCAAAGAGGATCTTTTGGGAATAATTCAAAGGAAAAAGGCATAATCATAAGATCATTTGGAATGAGTAAGTACATTAATACTACTTCTTTCTTCCTTAAATTAGCAGCCATCCTTCTCCATTAAGGAGTCAAGACTTGCACTATACAATAATAAACCTTGAGAATCATTGTAGCTCACATCATGCTTTGAACCTTCAGGGCGTAAAGACTTACATCAAGTCAATACATAAAAGATAGGCTCATTCCAATCCAACCAATAAAGGCATCATAGTTCAACCAAACAAAGGAAGATTTGCATTTAAAACAAGAACAAAATGAATGATAGTACACATCGTCTTTTTCAATGTAACACAACAAGCGGTAACATTTCTACACTTTTTGTCAATGACTGATTTGCATTCATATAACAAAAAATTGACAAAGTAGTAACATTTTTTACTTTTCTCCTATGTTGCAGCGAACTACGATCTAGAAGGATTTCGATCCGGATTGCGTGTTCCGGATCGCTTGCGTTCCGGGACCAAAAACGTTGTCCCGAAACACGAAAGAATTTAAATTTTTTTTATGTGGGCTGCAAGCAGGCAAGCCCGCGGCCCACATAAAATTTTTGACTTCTGAGAGTTGGAGAGTGAGAGAGAGCAAGGATGCGGAGGTGATAGTGGATTGTGGGCAACATGGGGCATTGATCCGTGCATGATCAAGACGGTGGAAGCAACGAGGTGGTGGCATTTGTCTCCAAAATGATTTTAGGTGAGTTTTGACTTCAAACCTTGGTAGCTCATGGAATGAGCTGTAGGCAACGTAATGAAGTGGTTTTTGGTTTCAAATCATCTGTATTGAACCCCACAGAGATGCTCATGCTGTTAGTTTTTTCCATTTTTGCTTGTATCAAAAGATATGAATCTCATGCCCCTTTTCCATGTGTTTTTTACTCTTTTTGCAAACTAGCTTATAATCATCTGATTGAGGTGCAATTTTAGACTAAACTGTGTTTCTTCATGCCGTCAAACGTGCTTGTGCTGTTAGTTTCGGTTTTTATCACTTCTAGAGAAGGTTTTCGGTGGCATGCCCAAATCACATGCGTTTTAGGATATAGGGTTGATATTCGCATCAATCCGAATGTTGTTGCTACCAATAAAATACTGACATGTGTTTTGGTTTGTGGCCTGACACGTGTTCTATTTCCTTTGCCAACAGGCACGACTCTGGGGAACATAGAGTGAGACATGGTCAAGTTCGAGCGGGGCCTGTATCCTTTTGATCGTGTAAGCTCATAGATGACCAGTTGGCGCTTGTCACATGGTGGAGCTTTCATGGCTGCAGTACGCCTGACCTTCAGCGACTGGTAGAGAGGGTCCTTGCACAGGACTGTTCGGCTTCCGCCTGTGAGCGAAACTAGAGTGTATGGGCCAGCCATCACACAAAGAAGAGAAATAGACTCTCCATTGAGCAGTGCAGGCGGTTGGTGTTCGTGAACACCAAGGGACGCATGTTGACACGCACACACATGCACGGTGACAGCTTGATCGAGGTGAGTTAGTGACTTTATTAGTATTGCTTGATGTACTTGCATTTCAAACTTATTTGACAAATGCATAAGTTTGCTAACCATGCCCGTTTGTTTTTGTAGGTGAACCCTGACTCCTGCAAGGTACATACGACAACTGTTGATCCTCGGGTGCCACCTACGGAGGAGGAGGTCGAGGATCATATCTATCATGAGCTACATAGGCAGGCAGATGCAGAGGCACGGTCTACATGATGCCACAAGAGAGCAGCTCGACGTCAGGAGATGAGAGAGGATGGAGATGATGAGATTTTGGGGCATGGAGAAGGATTTGGGCATGGGTACGAGGAGGAGGAGTGGATGGATGAGAGTGATACAGAGGCAGAGGATGAGGGTGAGCATTGAGGGGGGGAGAGACATGCAACACTTATTCGTAGACCCTGATGCCGAGACACGGGAGGAGCCAGCCATTCTCGCACCTAGACATTCCAGGGGGGGAGGTGTAGTGGGTTTCTTTTCTTGCCTCACCTGAATCCAAGATCTAATCAATCTAGCATCAAAGAGACGAAGTTAGTTGTCACGCATAGATTCGTTCCCATGAGAGCGATAGTATGGTTCAGATTTCAACATGAATGGAGGATTCACATCTAACTCTAACATCCATTAACCCTACGATCCATTAACACTACATCCACTAACACTACGATCCATTAACACTACGATCCACAACAAAGATAGCTTACTCTTTCTCTCTCTCCCTTTCTCTCTTCATAAAAAGTATAACAACATGCAATCCCAATAATAATCAGATCCAACAACTAGCAAAATCCAAAGAAAGCATGAGAGATGGAGAAAGAAAGAAGAAGAGCAAGGACATTCATCAATCCATTTCACAAGAGAACCAATCTGCTTTATTGAAATGAGAAAATGAACATGTGTAGGAACTCGAGTTGTTCTCTTTTTATAATAGAGAAGAGGACCCTGGCCTCTGAATCCTAGTGGTCCATTTCTGCCTCCCTAATTATTCAAATTTCAAAAAGAGTGAAAACCATCCAAATTGGAGGGAAACCCAACTTTATTCACTAACTTGACATTTAGGCCTTGCGACATTAAAAGCCCCACAAAAAGGCCTAAAGTCCTTTTAATGACTTGTAACTAATCAAATAACTATGTGATCATTGGGTTGGACTTACACACGCAGATGCCAAATCCCTCTGACTTATTAACTAGGGTTAGGGTTGCCTTGGGATCCGCAAACCCTCCAACAGTATCCCTCACCAAAATTGGTGGCGGTCCCACGGCACCTGCGAGATGCAGTTATTGGGGACTTTTATTAGCTTCGCGATGAACCTTTATTAAATGGCACTGCACCTTCTCCATAAAGTCAAGTCGGGCAGTATTAAAATCCAAATTATGTGGCAAAAAACAACAATGGGCTATTGCAATCCACTTTGAGGTCGTCCAAGATGTGAAACGAGATTTCCAAGAGCCTCCCATCATTGCTGCACGAAAATATAAACGAGCAACCGACAACTGATCTTTGATATTCTCTGAGGCCATTGGCTTATTTGGATCGAATGCCAGAGGAGAAAGGCAATCATCCCATCTGGTTGCCACTGATGCCAACAGAGTTAGATCTTTTGCAAACATTGTCGATTGTCACACTATCGGATCGGGAGAGTGAATATACTCCCGCTGGTACACTTGTAAGGCCCGGTGGAAATCCACTGATATCATCCAGCTATAGGGCTAATGGATAATTGGCCAATTGGGCGTATGGATTGTGATTTTGTCCATAGCCAATCCCAAATCCTTCCATTTATTCCTTTTCGGCATTGGCACATAATAGGGATCTACCCGCAATTGGCGAGGGCTAGTCACATAGCTCCTGATTGATTCCGGAGTTTTCTCAAAAACAATAACTCTCCATGCCAGCTGCTCTCCCAATGTAGGTATTTTGTCAACTTCTTTGCCGACCTCTATCTCGAGGTCTTGAACTTAAGGACCCATCCACCACGCGAGGACTCATGAGGATATTGCGATAAGAAACTCTGGATCTGGTCCTCGACGTTGATGGGCCTTTAGAGTAACGGTGTGGTCCTTGATGAGGATGGACCCATTGGCACTGCCTGTACAACTGGCGGTTGTTCTTCTATTTCTGGAGCTGCCCCTTGGTCCATGCCCGAATCCAGCCCTGTATCTATTGGTATTGCAGTTTGGTGCAAAGGGAAGAATTGCGGCATGACCGGTACTGGGATTTGTGGTCCGGCTTCCAATACTTGAGCGGCTACTTTTTCATAGGCGTTGATGGTTTCTTTAGCCTTTGCCAACTCAGTTGAAGCTGCTCCTTTGAACCTGTCAAAGCCTTGGAATCCCTAAAGGGCAACTTTGTACGTTCCCACTTTCTTGAACAAATATGCGATCTCCGTCGGTGTTACCAGATGATCTGGTATTTGCGTCTGAAGATACACATCATGCTCAAGGGTGGTCGCATCCAATTCACCTTGGAGACGTGTGCGATCCTGCTCCGCCATCTGTAGTTGACCCTTTAGCAATTGCACCTGTTGCTTTGCATCCTGCACGGCCTTATCCACCTGATCCTATGCAGTTGTCAGGGCGTTCTGCAGGGAGTTGACATATCCTTCGAGGCGATCAGCTTGTTGCTGTGCCATCTTCTTTTTAGTTTCAGACTTGTCTTCGTGCTACTTGGCGATTTTCAATTCTCGATCCAGTTGGACAATCTTCTGGCTGATGAGAGTGTTTTCAGATCCCATGTCAGGAATTCTCTACTCCATTTCTTTTTTCTTGTCCAACATAGACTGGATCACTTGCGCAAGGCTTGAGAACAAACCGAGAGCATCACCAGAATATACTATTGTGGAGGCGGCAGCAGAAGGAGGACCTGATGGTACTGTCCTTGGTTGGCATGAAATAGGTGCCGATAATTTTTCCTCTTCAAAAACATCTTCTTCTTCAAAGCCCTCAAGCACGATGGCGTCGAATTGCTTCGGTGATTTCACAGCTTTGTCGACCCGAAGTGTGGTTGGGCTGTCTTCAGCTTGAATTTGCTGGCTTGAGTCTTGGGGGCCGGAATCATCGAACATATCCATAAAGTACTGTATGTCTGGTGAAATAGCTTCAGTGTGCGGGGGTGAGGTGGCTTGGGCAGCTATGATGGGAATGGTAGCCCCAATAGTCACAAATTGTCCTTGTGTGGAAGCAGAGGTGAGGGAAGCATCAGAGGCGGGGGGAATAGGAAGTTCAGTGCGAACAACAGCAGGGGGTGGAAGCCAACTGACGATGTATGCCTAGTATGACGTCGTGACGCGGAAGGCGAGTCAGGAATGACGATCTCGCTGCGTGGACGACGTCGACTATGTGAACTCAAGGCCTGGTGGGATGACTCGGCCGATGCTTTTTCATAGACCGAAAGTACAGAATCCAGGTGGAAGCCATGGATTTTGTTTTCAAGGTGGGAGGCCGCTAGAAGAGACAACAAAGAGCCAGTAGTGAATTGTTGTTTAGTATTGCTCTTAGTAGCTCATTTGAGCTCACCAGAAATAGACTTGAACCAGTTATATGGTTCGTTCAAGAGGGGCTTTGGCTATCTTAATATAGGAGTCAACTATCCTATGGAGGATCTGTGAAGTGATGCAGTCTTTCCTGAGGTTGCCAACCATCAAGAAGTTGTTCAGGAGCTGGGCAACAACATGTATGACAGGCTCAGTGATGGCATTGAGGAGGTATCTGTCATTGGTCCAGTGCAGATCATTGGTTAAGTCGATGTAAGGCTTAATAGCCTATTTGGCCTGCTTATGATTGGGTGAGGCTTGGGTTCTAGACGCTATACCTATGGCAGCAAGAGCGGCCTCAGTTACGCGCACCTTGTGTGTGGCTCCCTGAAAGGTGATATAAAATTAGGATTTATCTTTCTTCCACGTACTGAAGGCAAGAGTGATGAAATCCATGTTGATTCTCCCAGAAAAGGCTCTCTCATGAATACCCATTGCAGTAATTAGAGGCTCCACAAGGGTCATCCATTGAGTGACCATGCTTAGCTAGGAAGTATCATGATGTCCGTTGCAAATGGGACATCACGATGGACAATATAACACGGAGACTGGGAAGTATCTGTAGAAGACATGATGATCAGAAACGAAAAGGAAGACATGGAAAAGTATATCAGAAAGCAGTTCAGGTTACTATAAATAGAATGTTTTGGAAACTTGACGAAGGTTTTGGCGAAGGATCAAGAGTAATATTGGTATTTTTGCAAAAAGTGACTTTTTTGGCAAAAATATGACATCTGATCTTCTGAAAACTCTTCCATTTTTGGTATTATTCTTCGTCGAATTGGCAGTTCAGTGAATCGGACGAAGGTTTTTTTTCTGTATTTTTAGAGTTTTGGAGATTTTTTTGTGGTTTTTTATGGTTTTTTTGATGTTTATGGAAATCTACTGGGAATCAATCTTCGCCCTTCAAACTGAAGGTTCTGTGATCAAAATCGAAGGTGTTTGCAACTCGGCGAAGATTTTCTGAAAGGAGACAAAAAAGTTATTAGCTCTGATGACGATTTTTCTCTCTTTTTGACCAAAATCTGGTAGATTTGACCGGTTTTTGTTGTTTTTTCTGATATCTCAGATCCAAATGGATCTTAAGATTGGTGATCTGAATAGCTTTCCCTGTTCTACAATCAGATTAGATTTCAAACAAGCAAATCCACTCAAATCAAACAAAATCACTCCCAAACTAACCCTAAATGCAGATCTAACACTATTCATACAACGACAAGATGCCTAATGCAAGCTAACCATTCAACAAACACGCTGCAAACTGAAAAATTGGCGTAGCTACTGGCAATGGCACCAAAATTGTAGTAGGTTTCTTTCCTTGCCTAACCTGAATCCAAGATCTAATCAATCTAGCATCAAAGAGACGAAGTTAATTGTCACGCATAGATTCGTTCCATGAGAGCGATAGTATGGTTCAGATTTCAACATGAATGGAGGATTCACATCTAACTCTAACATCCATTAACCCTATGATCCATTGACTCTAACATCCACTAACACTACGATCCATTAACACTACGATCTACAACAAAGATAGCTTACTCTTTCTCTCTCTCCCTTTCTCTCTTCATAAAAAGTATAACAACATGCAATCCCAATAACAATTAGATCCAACAACTAGCAAAATCCAAAGAAAGCATGAGAGATAGAGGAGGAAAGAATTTGAGCAAGGACATTCATCAATCCATTTCACAAGAGAACCAATCTGCTTTATTGAAATGAGAAAATGAACATGTGTAGGAACTCGAGTTGGTCCCTTTTTATAATAGAGAGGAGGACCCTGGCCTCTGAATCCTAGTGGTCCATTTCTGCCTCCCTAATTATTCAAATTTAGAACCATCCAAATTGGAGAGAAACCCAACTTTATTCACTAACTTGACATTTAGGCCCTGCGACATTAAAAGTCCCACAAAAAGGCCTAAAGTCCTTTCATTGACTTGTAGCTAATCAAATAACTATGTGATCATTGGGTTGGATTTACACACGCAGGGTGCCAAAGCCCTCTGACTTATTAACTAGGGTTAGGGTTGCCTTGGGATCCGCAAACCCTCCAACAGTATCCCCCACTGGTGGCGGTCCCACGACACCTTCGAGATGCAGTTATTGGGGACTTTTATTAGCATACCTTTATTAAATGGTACTGCACCTTCTCCATAAAGTCGAGTCGGGCAGTATTAAAATCCAAATTGTGTGGCAAAAAGCAACAATGGGGTACTGCAATCCACTTTGAGGTTGTCCAAGATGTGAAGCGAGATTTCCAAGAGCCTCCCATTATTGCTGCATGAAAATATAAACGAGCAACCGGCCTTGTTTCAGGCAGTTGAGGGCCAGGTCGACTCTGACTTTATAGGGCCTTCCCAAGCTATGAGATCACAGTTGAGAGGGCGACCTAGAAGGAGTAGCAGAGGAGGAGCAGTTGGAGCTAGCCAGGAGGGGGCAGGAGGGAGAGAGAGAGGGAGAGGGAGAGGGAGAGGGAGAGGTAGGGGACAGGGAAGAAGCAGAGGCGGACGTAGAGGCAGAGGCAGAGGCTCACCACGACACATGACACCCTCAACATCATCTACAGATTCCTTGTTTGGCAGTTCCACGGAGACTGGTGACTCAGACTTTGAGTTAGAGGACGATTGTAAGTTGTTGGTTGTTATGAGACATTATTTATTGGACGTTCACTCTATTTTTTTTTTGGGCCTTGAGCCCGACATTATATATTTTCGCATTTTTACATTGTGTCCTATCGATTTGTGTTTTGATATGATTTTTTTCCAGCATGGTCTATTTCAGTAGGTAATTCGATATGATCTTTTTCCAGCATGGTCTACTTGAGAGAGAGAGAGAGAGAGAGAGAGAGAGAGAGAGAGAGAGAGAGAGAGAGAGAGAGAGAGATTCAATATGCTTTCAATGCTTTGCTTTGCACATGATTTCATTTCACAATACTGATAACTTTAGAAAATGATATAATGGTGAAAAATAAGTTAATGGATGACAATGGTCCTGAAATTGATGGCAAACTTGATAAATGAACTGACCTTGAAAAAACCATCCATTTCATCCCTATGGGCATTAAAAAAATTTCAAAAAAAAAAAAAAAAGCATTCCGAGAAACCCTAATGGGAATTCCCGGACTGCGAGCCGTAACGCGTTTCAGATCGCGTTCCGGAACGTGGCCTGCAACCTTGCTTTTCTCTATGATTGTCAAAAAGCTTAAAGAAAACCAAGATTTTGCATTTATTTGACCGAAGATCAACTTAAGATCATAAAAAGGCAGCAGAAACCAAATATTTGAGTCTATAGAATTTCATTTTCTCTTTTAGCTTTTCAAAGTTCACTTGCCAACATGACAGAGACCCAAGTAGAACGTGCATGATCACTAGTTAATCATTATAATGAGTGTGTGAAGACATTACATACAAACGACAACTATGCTTAGTTGAACTAATACATGCTTCCTCTATTTCTGAAACATGGGCTTCATTTCAGATCTTATAAAGTAAATAGCACAATTCTTGATCTTTACTTAATAGTTTTGTCCAAACTTTTGAAAGTCACTTGAATTCATGCACTGCTTGATTTGTAATGTTTTGTCTTGCAAATGAGTGATCCTATCAATATACTAATGGTGAATCCATTGCCATAGTGCATTTGAGCACAGCGAAGAACGGAGAGGCATCGAGTTCACTACACCTTTCAATAAGCAAGAGCTGGAACTTTAGAAGTTCCAAGAGTCCTCATGGTTTGTATCTTCTTATTATTTTAAAAACAATCTACCAAGCTTAATGATCCAGCTTTGAATCATCCTTCTGTAGATAGCAAACCTATCTTTAGTTCATAGAAGAGAGAAGGAGAAGAAACTGATCAGCTTGTCAATCCAAGCCTATGTTCACTATGATAGAAAATAACCCATGTCTAAGCCAGGCCTTGCCAAGTGCACACTTCTCAAAGATCCTTGCGAGCCAGAACTTTATCCTGGGTCATTGGGAAGATCAGCAACTGTTCTATGTTCCTAGATCTGTGCGAATTTACATTGTAAAGAAAGCGACTTTTAACTATTAAATCCCTCCATTTATGACCACATTCCATGTTTCTCTACTAGATTTCTCACAGCCTAGATTTTTTCAGACAAATTTGCACTCATGCACTTAGAAAAACAGTAACTATGTCCTAGATATGCATCCTTAAAGTCTTAGAACTGCAAAACAGCTGATTTGGGCAAAAGCCTGCTCTTTCAGAGACAGCCAACCATTCTTCAGAGAACACAGCAATGAAGTCAAAAAAGTTTCTATTGTTAACAAAACTTATTGAAAACCATGTCCATCAACCAGTCAATGTTCAAATGGACAACACAACTCTGTTAACAACCATGGACACAATGCGCGAAATGGATGGACAAGCTTAGCTCCATTTCCACACCATGCACCTAGCTCTCTGCAAAGTGTAATAGCCTGAGATCTTTGAGGAGGCTCAAAAAGCACTTTTGAATCTTTCGCGGTCATGAGGAGTCGAGAAGTCAATATATGGTCCCACAGGTATTATACCGTATGGGTTGATACTTGGATGGCTACCATAGTAGTGCTTCTTTATGTGATACATATTTACAGTCTCTGCAATACCTGGAACTTGATATATGTCTTTGGTATAGTTGAAAAGATTAGGATATTCTCGCAGCATCTTTTTGTTACATTTGAAGTGAACAACATAAACCTGCTCAGACAATTCAATTAAAAGATGAGACATGCAAACACAACTTGAGAATATATTTAGCCATAGTAATCAACTCAAAGTCCATCAGAAAATACATACGAATAATCTGCATTCCAAGTGATTTCCATTGGGTTCCTAAAGATGCATACTTTTGCATGATGATCCAGAAAAAATTAGGACCAGTTGATGCAAGCGATAGTTTTCGAGCTCTTTGGAATGCAGATTACTAGAAACCTCAGCACACATATAATTAAAGTGAAACAAATCACAAGGTATTTCATTACCTCGTCAAATCGGATCAGGGTGACAAATAGACGAATGTCTGATTCTGTCAACCGGTTTCCGCACATATAACGCTGGTTTGCCAATATCTTTTCACATCGATCAAGAGCATCGAAGAGTTCTTTGGCTGCCTGTGATTGACATATAGCACAAGACGAAGTTTTTAAGAAAGATACAGAACTACATAAGTACGATTTGTTTCCCAGGAATCATCACAATCTATTTTCCTTATTACCCACCTCTTCATAGGGTTTTTGTTTGGTGGCAAATCCACAACGATAAACCCCGTTATTGATTGCATGGTAGACCCAGCCATTGACCTCATCGATCTTGGAACGCAGCTCTTCTGGGTACAAATCAACTTCTGGATGCTTGGCTATATGATTGAATACATTGTTGAACATCCTGGTAATTTCTGCACTTTCATTGTTAACAATGGTCTTCTTTTGTTTATCCCATAGAACCTGCATAGCACATTTCAAGACAAACTTTTCGTCGCTCTCTGTTTCTGTGATTTCACCTATCTAAAGATCTGTCTATCCAATTTTCAAGGGTAAAATCTGATTTGACAAGAAGAGTAAAGATCTCATCAGGAAAGACTTAAGTAAGGTTTGAACTTTGAAATTCAGCCCTTGTTGAGTGAAACCAAATTCATATCTTCTAGAGATTGAAAGCGAAAAGTTCATATGATGAGGCACATGTCTTGAGCAAATCACGCCTAGGAAAGTTTCCAAGACAATCAGAAAGAATTACCGGAACAGTGTATTTTGCAGAGTAATTGGAGCTGGCAATTTCGTAAAGCTCTCGCACAGTCCTTGCCCCATTTATTGGATCCAGTTGTGCACCAGGCTCTTCATCCTCAGAAACAGGAAACACCCACCCAAAATGATCTTCCCCCTCTTTTGTTCTTTCCCACTTAGGCTTCACAACCTGCCACCAGAATTCAAGCCCACAAATCCAACCCACATCACCTTAGCAGATTGCTTCGCTTCAGCAAAATCTGAAGCTAAAACCAACCACAAACAGATAATTCCTAGCACGAAAACCACAGTTAAAGGCCATAGGACGTTGAGAAAACAAAAAAGGAAGTATACAGTGAGGCCGATGGCATCCTCAAGCCCTTTGAGCTTGAGGAAAGCGTAGCAGCGGGAGGCCCAGGGGCAGGCATAGGAGATGTAAAGGTGATATCTGCCAGCCAGTGCAGGAAACTGGGCACCTTCCTGGTTGCTTATCCAGTGTCGGAAGCTTGATTCCGTGCGCTTGAATTCCCCATCCGTGGACATTTCCTGCAGTGCCGTCTTTGCAACACCACCTCCGCCCGATCCTGTGCCAGACATCATAAATCTCCGAGAAACGATTCTGATGCTGCTGTTGCTACTGCTGCTCCTGAAAAGCAAAATTGGTGACAAGGGATTCCCTTTCGCACCCGCTGCTGCGCACCTCATCTCCACTTTGTCGCCATATCTCTCTCTCTCTCTCTTTTCTGTCTGTAAGTCAACCAAATTTCTATTTCAAGTATTTTATCAAAAACCAACGGAAGAGCGATCGCGATGGGACTCGAACCCACAATCTCCCGCTCCGGAGGCGAGCGCCTTATCCATTAGGCCACGCGATCCAGTATAATTAAGCGTCCCACATTTATATCTATCAAATCAGACGGTGTAAGTCGTCTTGTCAAGTGCTTTTACGTTTTTTTTTTGCACCTCTTAAGCTCCTTAACTAGTGGTCTATTATATACAACAAAGCAATGTAAGATGGGCAATGCCATGTAAGGGGCAAGCCCCTAAGATGTCACATCACAGTGATTTGGGAATCGAGACTGCACCTAGCCAACCACAGTTAACAACTCTACCCATACACCCCGCTATCATTGTGTTTGTGCATAAAAAATTGCATTTTTTTTTAGATTACCTCAAAGGAGGTTTCTTATGTTGGAAGAAGGAAGGGAAGAGGAAGAGTCGAATGATCTTTCTTCCTTATGCATGACTACGCCTATCATAAATCAAACAAAGCTATAATGACAATCGTCACGTTTGATCTTTTAAAAACTAACTCTGAAATCATTAGCGCTAAAGTGATTTCGTAGCCAAACAATCACAAAGTGAAGTGATGTATGAGAATCATACATTTTGACATGATACTGAACGCAACGAGAAGATGGATTGATTCAGTAAGTAGCATGTACAAAGTCAGATGATGATGAGCACAAAACAATAGTGGATGAAACCACATGCTCTAAACTATCTCTGAGTAATTGGTAACTCTATTTGATGCACTTCCGCTGATAAGCAGTAAGCGCTAAATGGCAATAGTCAAACAAATAACTAATTGAACTCTATGAGTCCTCCTTTGATTTACTATGTATGTTGTGCTTCTATAATGAGTAAGTATTTATACTAAAGCAATTTAAGCTTATCCCATTAGGTCAGCTTAATTAGGTCGTAGGAGGTCGCAATTGATAGGTAGCCACAATGTTCTCATCCATTTAGTAAGGCCTTCCCAGAAATTTAATTGCAAAACGGTTAGGGCAAGTCATAAGCTTCTAAATAAGCGGAAACAATAACTGTCTTCCTTCGATAGTTCATTGTCATTGTCGACGTCGAGGCCACTTGTTGAGCGATTCTCGAGTATTTCTACAGATTGTGTAGAAACATGAATAAATCTGCAAAACCGAATAAATGAAATGTATGTAGATTAAAGATGAAAGATTATTTGGATGAATCACTCCATATAGTAGAATAATTCAACACTCCCCCTTAATTTGAATCCATGAATGCCTTGACCTTCAAACTTAGTTTTGCACAAAATTTTCTATGTGCATCCAAGCTTAGTGCCTTAGTAAAAATATCAGCTATCCTGTGTTGTGTTCGACAATACTGTAGATCTACCTCTTTGTCGAGAACTTTGCTTCTGACATAGTGATACTTAATTTTAATGTGCTTACTCCTAGAATGAAATCTAGGGTTGGTGATAAAGCAATAGCACTTTGATTATCACAAAATAAAGTTGTCAGAGCATATTGTTTCAGACAAACATCTGAAAGAAAGTTTCTCAACCATATTGCTTCCTTTGTAGCTTGAGAGGCTGCGATACATTCTGATTCAGTAGAAGATAGAGCTATTGAAGTTTGCTTTCGACTGTTCCATGAAATGGGACCATTGTTGAGGAAGAATGTAAATCCAGATGTGGATTTATGATAGTCTACATCTCCTGCCCAACTTGCATCTGAATAACCACTGAGCCTTATTGAGTTTGTCATTGTTGACTGCCCCATAGTAGCTCGTATATATCGCATAACTCTGATAAGAGCTTTCCAATGTGTAATGCTAGGATTAGTCATAAATTGACTTAAGGAATTAACTGCAAAAGCTATGTTTGGTCTGGTACAAGTCATTGCGTACATAGGAGATCCTATTATCAAGTGATAAAGGATATTCATGCATTTGCTCCTTCCCTTCGACTGTTTGGGGACACTGGTCCTTCGACAATTTGAGTCCTAGGTCCATTGGTGAGTGAGCCGACTTGCAATTCATCAGATTATATCTGATCAACATATTGTGAATGTATCTTTGTTAATTGATGTAGTTTCGGTCTCTTTGGATTTGAATACCTAGATAGTAATGAGCTTCGCCCATATCTGTCATGTCGAAATTTGATGACAACATTGATTTAGCTTCTTTTATTAGATCGATACTATTGTTGAAAAGCAGTGTCATTCACATACAAAGTGATAACAATAAAAGAATGTTGCACTATCTTGAAGTAGACCTTAGAGTATGAAGTGCTTGGTCGATAGCCATGATCGATGAAAAGAGTTGATCCTCTGAAACCATGCTCTAGCAAATTGCTTCTAGTCATAAAGTGCTCTGTGGAGTTTACGACATGATTCTTTTTACTTTCGATAGTATAACCTTCGAGTTGTATCATGTAGATATCTTCTTCGATTAGTCTATTGAGATAGGATGTTTGTACATCCATTTGATGTATCTCTAAATCGGCAGCAGTAGCAAACGACAATAGAAGTCTGATTAAAGAATGTTTAACTACTGGACTGAAAGTCTCAATGTAGTCGACATTATGTATATGTGAAGATCCTCTCACGACAAGTCGAGCTTTTCTTTGATCGATACTTTCATCCGCCTTGTATTTGATTTTGAAAATCCATTTGCAATCAACTACATTTCTGTTGGCAGGCAATTAGACAATAGTCCAAGTCTGGTTCTTGATGAGAGATAAATACTCTCTATCCATAGCTTCTTTCCAAAGATCGGAATCGGGTTGACTAAGTTCCTCTTCGACAATAGTCAACTCTTGAATAAGATAAGTAGCAGACTCATCAATATACCTTATAGATGGTCTCTTGTCGATCTTCTAGAGATGAGCGAAGTTGATAATTTCCATTATGCTATAGTTGCTTAGCTGCAACATCATCTTCTTCAGATTCGTTGTTGATAAGCTATTCATCTGCAATAGATGAGCTAGGACTTTCAATAGGATAAGTCGAGTTGGGAACAGTAATGTTCGATAATTCAACAATATCCGATAGTTCGACTACATGAGCTTTGCCCTTGTCTTTGAGGTCGATAAACTTATCTTCGATGAAAATGATATCCCGACTGGTGAAATTTATCTTCGACTCGACATGATCATATAGCTTATAAGCTTTATCTAAAGTAGTGTAGCTGATGAAAATACATTTGATACTATGGAAGTTGAGCTTCTTCCTGATATCTTGCGGTATCTACGCATAAGCGATACATCCAAAAATGCGTAGATTCGATAAAGATGGTTTGGAGCTTGTCCAAAATTCATATGGTGTTTTGTCTAAAAGACCTTTATTCGAACATATATTCTGGTTAGGGCAAGTCATAAGCTTCGTAATAAGTGGAAACAGTAATTGTCTTCCTTCGATAGTGCGTTGTCGTCATCGACGTCGAGGCCACCTGTTGAGCGATTCTCGAGTAGTTCTGTAGGCTGTGTAGAAACACGAATAAAACTGCAGAACTAAACAAATGAAATGGATGTAGATTAAATATCGATTATTCAGATGAATCACTCCCGATAGTAGAATAATCCAACATCCCAAGATTGCTTCCATGTGCTAAGTAATGTTGATTGGCTTGTGTTTTGGGTTTAACCATATTTTTCTATGTTCTGTGCATTTTGAAAATTTATGCATGACTAGGCAATTGTTCACTCTCCATATGTAGGTGGAGGCATGGGCAGTCCAATGTTTGTTTTGAGAATGAGGATCTATATCCTTTATGACATCAATTTGTTTTTTTGTTTTTTGGAGCAACGCTCCAAAGATTTGGTGAGTGGGCCAAGAATCAGTATACAAACTATGTTCATCTCAAATGCTTGTGTATTTAATGATTTTTAGGTTGGATCTTCCATCCAAAATGGGATGCCAATGCAATTACCAAGCATAATCTTGTCCACTTTGCTACAAAAGCAAATGTTTTCTCATAGTCTTCCCCTTGCTCTGTTCATAGTCTCATAGTCTTTGCTTATGCTTTGTAATAGAACTGTTTTCATGAAAGTTCATCCTATAAACCTACTTATTATTGATGGGTTTCTTGCTTGGAAGAAGATCTACAAGTTCCCACGTACGATGTCTCAATGCAATCCAATTCCTCCTTCATTGACATACCTTTGAATCTTTTGCTTTTTCATAGGATGATGGTTCTTGACACTCCAAAATGTCGCTCATTACGTGTAATTTACATGGTAATGTTCATGAGCTTTGTTCTCTCTTGATTATTTCCTTGGTTTTTTTTTGTTTTTACTAGATTTTGGATGATTCGTCTACGCAATTTTCATGATGGTTTCATACCATTTTGGTACCTTTTGAAAAAGTGATATACTTATTGGCAAACTATCCCAAGGTGTGTCTTGCTTCTTCCCTTTGTCACCAACAGGTTTTATCTTCTTGGCTCCTATCAACAAGTACCTCCCCTTTGTCTCTTCAGTAGGTGGGGTTTGATTATTATTCTCATATTCATCACAATCATAATGCTTGATCTCATAAAGGTACAATGCCCTGATCTTCTTCCAAGATTGTAGGACGCTTTTCACCTTCTCCATCACTTCATAATCACCCGATCCATCTAACCTATGCAAGTCATCAAAGATCACATCCTCTTACTTTAGAAGCCACCATAAGGGCCTTAGAAATCATGCATGAACAAGATATCTCCCTCTCATATATTAAACTTATACATCTCTTGACATGAAGACATACTTGGGCCATGAGTTCATCATGTATACGAGATCATGACAAATGTTGTTCATCAAGATTCATGAACAAGATCTCTTTCTCACTATCAAATATGTCCATGAGCACACCCCCACAAATATCTCCATTAGCACACTCTCTCATACGCTTAAAATAGACAAGTACGAGCATATATCCGAGAGAAACATAGTTAATCAATAAGGAATAATACATTGCTAAGCTCTAAAGTTTAAGCCTAGATATTAACAGTTGTTGTTCGTCAAGATTTCTCACGCTCACAAATGTATCTATATGTATGTTATAATCCATCTTTCACAAATTCATCACACATATATGCTCATAAAGACAATTCAAGTTATCCAAAATGACAACTTTATAACCCTCTTCCAATAGCTAGAGCACAATCTTCAAATGTACCTTGCCTCTCCTATCAAAGGTATGCTCTTCTATGTAACATTGACCACTTGCAATCTTGGTACCATTTGAAGCCATACTATAGTGATGGAATCTTTTGCCAAGATAAGTTCACTTCAATTCTACATGTTGCCCTTTCGCAAAGCATACATCAAAATGCTAGAAAAGAAAAATGTAGGTTTTGTAACAACATACATGCTACTAAATTGCGAATAGAAGCAAAAGAACCTAACCCCTACTTTTATTAATGATGGAAGAACCCAAACGATGCCAAATGACAAACATAATTAAGCTAATGTGCTTAATAGAATATAAAGCATCAAAATAACTACTGAAAACCCTACTGCCTGATGTTAGTCACTAGCTATAATAGTGTCACTAATAGAAACAGATGTATTAAAATGGTTGTAGTAGCCACAAAAGGTCATCCAAGGTACAACTACCACATGTCTAACGTTACCAAAGTCATCATGGCATTGCACCTTTGATCATAAGGCAAGCTATGAAAGAGAATGAAAAAACTCGAAAAAACAAAAGTGCTTACTCGAAAGTACCCTTGCTTTGTTTGCATAAGCAAAATCTCAAGATAAAATCTGCGTTCCATCTACGTGATTTTGTTGAGTTTTGACTAATTGAGTAATTGATTGTGGAGAGAGAGAGAGAGAGAGAGAGAGAGAGAGAGAGAGAGAGAGAGAGACTGACTGATTGAGAGACTCAGACTTGTGTGTACCAAGATGCACTACATGGTCTAGTATGTGTCTTGCATCAAATAAAATCTGATCTCTTACAAGCATGTCGCAATTCAGGTTGCACAATGGCACTCGGAAAATTTCAAGTCTTACAGATATATAGGACTGCATGCATTGTATATAACACATGCATATTCCACTATTATGTTGCTCTTTTTCTGCCAAGTCTTAATGCCTGGGAATGGAGTTTCTAGTGAAGTTTACACTGGGTTCAGTGGCCATTGAATTGTGGCCCAGCCTAACAGCCTCACCATATTTTTTACGCCCACTTTACCCATTGCAAAGGTGGCTAAGAATTCCATTTCCCAATACAAAACTCATGCTCCTGACCGTCAACACATCCATTACACCCACTTTCCCTTACGCATTGCTTTGGATAGCAATTTTGTTTTTCTAGAATTTATTGACAGGCATATTTTCTACTTTCAAGGCGGTGTCGCCATCAATGCAGCAGTGGGTGTTGCATACCTTCAGGACAAGTATAACCAATAAACCATTATGAAAGACTGCAAAGCATACTTACTCTACAACAATGTAAACAATGGCTTTGGCCTGGAGATATCAAACTCTTGTATTGATGAAACATTGTGATAACAATTTTTTATATAACACAAAAGGTTGCAACTTACATGATCTCTCATACAAACTAAACATCGTCTGTTTTATTTGTGGAATTCTCTACTTGCTAGCATGGGGGTTTCTGGTACAAGTGCAATTGACACTGATTAAAATTCGCTTTGATGGTGTTTTTTTTCAACATGAATACTTTACATTGTTTACCTTCACCAGTAATCCTTGCAAGAACAAACACCATCCTCAAAATGATGAAAGCGAGAAGCATCCCTTACCGTGAGGGATCGTCCAGTGATTTTAGAGATGAACTTGGTGGCAGTGTGGCAGTCACCACACACCCTGAGGTTCTTTAAAATACGGAGAGGAGTTCCAGGTGGTGAGCTGATTAGCCCAAATGCTATGGCCAGCCTTTCACTGTGATGGTTCAGTGACAGTTCTTGATCTTCCTTTTCCACATCATGCAGAACAAATCTAGTGTTGGGTACATACCCTATCTGTCTCATTTGCTTATACAGTCTCTCCAATTGTTCATGAATTTCATTAATTTGAGGATGCTCTTCATCATTCACTACAAACCTATGCATCTTGTTGTTCATCTCAATCCAAGAATGCCCCGGCTGCTTAAAGACATATCTTTCCTTCCTTAAGTCATGAACCTTAGATTTATGATCCCACTTGCCTGAAGCTGCATAGATATTGGATAACAAAACATATGCAGAAGTGCTTTCAGGGTCCAATGCAAGGACTCTCTTTGCAACAATCTCCCCCATCTTCATATTCTGATGACTTCTACAAGCACCAAGTAAGGCCATCCAAACAGAAGGGTCTGGCTGGAAAGGCATACTCTTTATCATGATTGCTGCCTCATCCAAGAACCCAGAACGACCAAGAAGGTCAATTATGCAGCTGTAATGCTCTAATGATGCTGAAACACCATAAAAAGAGCTCATAGACTCAAAAAAAAACTGCCCTTCATCTA
This sequence comes from Diphasiastrum complanatum, assembly GCA_029204225.1. Classification (NCBI taxonomy): domain Eukaryota; kingdom Viridiplantae; phylum Streptophyta; class Lycopodiopsida; order Lycopodiales; family Lycopodiaceae; genus Diphasiastrum; species Diphasiastrum complanatum. The sequence continues at coordinate 40,552,017 of CM055103.1, forward strand.
CTTGGCCTGCATGGTTGAATGTGGAGAGAAGGCAAAGAAAGGTGGTACTATCAATATCTGTGTTTTCTCGGAACATATTCTCAAACAAGTGGATGGCTTCCTTGCCCAGGCCATGCATCGCATATCCACCAAGCATCGTGTTCCAAGTGACAACATCACGTTTTGGCATGTTGTTGAACACTTTCCAAGCATCCTCAATGCTTCCACACTTGGCATACATACCAACAAGGCAGCTGGACACATAAACATCAGCCCCCAATCCTCTTTCAACAACCTTTGTATGAATACGCCTGCCTTCTTCCAATGCTGCTAAGCTGGCACATGCATTCAGAACACCCACAAAGGTGGTATTGATTGGTTCAACATCTTTTTGTTGCATCTCTCGAAAAACCTCTATTGCTTTCTCTGCCAGATCACATTTCACATAGGCCAAAATCATGGCATTCCAGGAAACTATGTCCTTAATGGGCATATTGTCAAAAACTCTGCAAGCATCTTCTATGCTACCACATTTGCCATACATGTTTATTAGGTTACTCCCTATTACAATGTCTGAATCCCAGCCCCTTTGAATGATTTGTGCATGTATCTGCTTGCCATCCTCCAGTGACTCAGTGCTAACACATGCACTGAGGGTACTCACAAAGGTGATCTTATCTGGCTGTACCTGTTCCCGCTGCATTTGTGAAAACAATGCCAATGCCATATTCACCAGCCCACATTTGACATAGCCTGAAATCATGGCATTCCAAGTGACCAGATCATGTGAGTTCATGCTGCTGAAAATTCTGCAAGCATCCTCGATGCTGTTGCACTTAGTATACATGTCAATTAAGCAAGCACTGATGAAGACATCTGACTCCCATCCCCGTTGATTGTTAATGCTTGCATGAAAACATCTCCCCTCTTCCAGTGCCAATGTGCTAGCACATGCAGTAAAGATACCCACAAAGGTTATGACGTCTGGTTCCACAGCTTCCCGTTGCATCTGCGACAACAATATCAATGCCTTCTCTGCCTGATTGCTTTTCACATATCCCTGGAGCATAGCATTCCAAGAAATTACATCAACTACAGGCATCTCACCAAAGGTTCTGCAAGCATCCTCTATGCTGTCACATTTGATGTACATATCGACTAAACAGCTTCCTACAAAGAGGTCCAATGGGTATTTCCTTAAAGTGATATGTGAATGGATAGACCTGCCCTCATCAAGTGCCATTGAACTAGCACAGGCATTGAGGACACCTACAAATGTGTAACTATCTGGAATCATTTGCTCACGTTGCATCTGTTTGTAAAATTCCATTGCTTTTCCAAATTGGGCGCATTTCAAATAGCCCCCAATCATGGCATTCCACGATCCACTATCATGCATCTTCATATTATTGAATGCTCTGCAAGCATCCTCCAAGCTGCTACATTTAAGATACATATCAATAAGGCAATTCCCCATTGAGACATCTGAGTCGTATCTTCGTTCAATGACCTGTCCATGAATACGCCTCCCCTCTTCCAACGCTGCTACAGTAGAACACGCATTGAGAGCTGCCATAAAGACAACCCTATCTGGTTCCACCTTGTCTTTTTGCATTCTTATAAAAAGTTGTAGTGCCTCTCGTCCTAGCCCACGTCGGACAAACCCTACTATTATAGTACTCCAAGTAACAACATCATGAGTTGGCATGCTGTTGAAGACTCTCCAAGCATCTTCTAAACTTCCACACTTGCAATACATGTCAATCAAACAGCTTCCTATGAAAATATCTGATTCCAACCCGCTTTCCTTGATCTGTCTATGTATATGACGTCCTTCTTCTAGGAATTCTGAGTGAATGCATGCTTTGAGGGCCCAAATGAAAGTGAACTTGTTTGGGCTTACACATTCTGCCTGCATTTGCCGGAAGATGTCTAGTGCCTTGATTTGATCCCCACTTCTCACAGATGTTGCAACCATTGTAGTCCAAGAGAAGACACTCCGTTGAATTGCATCTGGCGACATAGCGGCCAACTCTACTTTCACCCATGGTGGCGTCTTTTCGTTTATCCACAAGCCCTTTTGGGTTTTCTTGTGCTTAAAATCTGGGTATCTTGGATTTTCCTGGTATAATAAGGCCAGGTCCTATTGATAAGATAGAACTTGAGCTACAAAGCATATCGCAATCCATTAAAATCACTTCAGGGCAGTAGGCTATTAGAGAGCTACCTTTTCAAATCGATGATCCCACCACTGGAAAGGATCTGAGAAAAAGAGCTGCCAAAGTTGCTCTATTCTTTTTCCCTGACCTGTCACAGAAGTATCGTCACTAAGAACCATCAAAAACCTTGGAAGAGATTAATGTCCAAAACCACAATGAATGTCACAACATGAAATGAGTACCAAGTCCTACTGGGAGGCATGTAATCTTGGCCAATTTTCCCTTTACCCAAGGAGGGTTTGAAGAGCTGTCCACCCACAGGACCTCCCTAGCTTCCTTATGCTTAAAGCCCGCTATTCTAGGATTTCTCTGTGAAAACCGTCACATTCACCTGATCAGACAAAAGTTGAAAGCAAGCTAGCGTCAGCAGGAAAATAGAAATTCTAATTCTAATTTTCCATTCAGAAGCAAGAAACTGCAAAGCACAAAACCGTATGCAATTCAGCTTCACCTTATTCTTGAACCTATTGTCCTGCCACTTGGAAGGATCAGCAAAGACTAACAGGTAGAGCTCTTCCGAGCTTCTATTTCTTCCTGCACACCAGCACAAAATGGACAGAGGTCACATATTTGTGAAGTTATCAACAAAAGCTGAAAACCCTTGACAATCTAATGTTTTCTGATTAAAGCAAGCAGACAAACTGTGGCCTTGAGCTTACTTTCACCTGCATATCGCCCAACAATGCTGGGTTCCCAATATCCAGTGGTGAGGCTTTCCAACGACTCTGCCAGTGCTGCCATTTGCTCAAAACCTTCTGCAATAGAGGAATGGTTGATGAGGAATGACTATTGCCCAAATGGTTGAGAGGAATGATTATTGCCCAAATTTTGCATGGTTGATGAGGAATGACTATTGCCCAAATTTTGCATGATAAGGGATGGAATCCGGAATAATGAAGTGAAGAGATGAGCAGTATTGGAAGATGTCACTAAACAGAGATTGGGATATGCCATCTCACATGGGTATGGAGAATAATGAGAGCAGAAAACAGATATTTCTTTGGAGCTGCAAGGAATGAGAGCAAAACATATGGTAGTTGCTGCTTTTGTCTCTGTTTTTCCTTTCCTTGCTTTGAGACTGACTTATATGCTTATGTGGTACCTAGATAAAGTGTACAATGAGTGGCTCAAGGGAAGGCTAATGAAATATGAGGCCTCCCACAAGCTCTCCACCAAATTTTGTTATTAAACCTTGAAGGTGACATGCTCTATCTTGGATGCTACATGACTCAGCTCGAAGGTCACATGCTCTAATCTTGGTGCTCTAGCTTGGCTAGGCCTATATATGGATGTACCTTCCAATGAGTATTGGGTAGGTACCAGTGCTCTAGCTTGGCTAGGCCTATATATGGATGTACCTTCCAGTAGTGAGTGTTGGGTATTGCAGCTTTTTAAAAAATTTAATACCAATTGGGTATCAATATAAGAAGGTATAGGAGTTGTAGGCTAGTAGTGTGATACCAGCCGATCATCAACCCGGGGATAAATATGTATGAACTACTAAAAATATTCTTTTAAAAGAGTAATATATAAAAAATTTGAAATATGATTTTTTTTTACTAAAATAGTACTACTGTTGATACCATGACAAAAATCCACAAAATCTCCCAAACCTGGATATCAATATGAGTGGTGTTATAATGGAATCAGTAGATGCTCTAATTTTAAAAGCCTATTCAAAGGATTGGAGATGTGGATACTAGAAAATCCACTTATGGCTATTTGTGCCTTCTAGCAGCAGGACCTATATCATGAAACAATCGACAAAAAAATGCATTTATCTGAATAGTAAGATAGTTAATACTAGGTGTTCGGTTCTAGACCCTGGTATTAGAAATTCATATACCAGTCGAGTAGGTTTTTTGATATCATGTTGATACCCATTATCGATACCAGCTGCGTATCAATAATTTGCAACAATTGTGACAAATAATTAGATATGTGATCGATTAAGAAGGTGAATAATAGTGGCCTCCTTGCATGGTATTCTCTTTTGTGTTGCTCAAATAAATTTCATTTTGGAGACACTAGCTTGATTCTACTATCATGTACTGCCATTTTTTATACATACTTCTATTGTATATAGGCTTGTAGCAATGTTAAGGACCTTTGCAACAAAATTAGTGCTCTTTACTTGCTTGAATTCAGTGAGCAAAATCTAAGTGTAACTATGTATGATCAAATTGTATATATGCTAGATGAAGACAATGTCTTCTACAATATAAGGATGAGGAATGTATGGATCATTACGGATTTGGCTTGATTTGGCATATCTATATGCACATTAGAAGGGTTAGAATCATGATGTTGCTCATAAAGTTTAAAATTGGCAATAGGTTGTTTGCAAAGCAAGAGGTTAGAGTCACGACTTAGCATGCTAAGTGTTTTTGGTGTGTTCAATTCTAGGCTGCTTGGCACAATGTCGTACTTGGTGGTGCAAGTGAAGTTGAAGAGGGATGAGAAGAAAATGATAATAATATGATAATATGATAATAACACAACTAATAATATGACACATCCCTTTGATAGACTTAAGAGGCAAAATACCACGTAGATTTCAAAGCTAAGCAATCATTCACTGTAATTTCTTCTAACAAATTGAAACGACTAGATATATTTGCATGATAAGGCTTTTGAAACATTTCAATAGACTACTCCTATAATGCATCTTGGTTTCCAAGGGGGCTTGAACTTGGGACCAAAGAAACTTTGATGCCAAGCTAACCAACTGAGCCAACCTCGTTGGATCTACTCCCAAAATGCATCTTGGTTTCCTTGGGGACTTGAACTAGGGACCAAAGAAACTTTGGATGCCATGGTAACCAAGCCAACCCCGTTGGTTCTACTCCCAAAATGCTTCTTGGTTTCCAAGGGGAGGCTCGAACCTGGGACCAAAGAAACTTTGGATGCCAAGCTAACCAGTTGAGCCAACCCCGTTGGGTCTACTCCCAAAATGGTATAATAACTAATTAAAAGAGTTTTTGATTAAATATGAATAAATGATAGTGAAAGAACTCCCAAACTATAAGAAAGTTCAAATTTGACCTAAATGTTGCATCCTACCAATGGACTTTTGTTATTTGGAGCTTCTAACTCTTGAACCTTAGGCGATGCCTTAAATCCTGCCCAACTCATTTGACATACCAACTACACGCTTTGAAACAAACCTTTTGAATTTTATAAATTTGACTCTTTTCTTTTAATGTTTGACTGAATGCTCATCATTCCATCTATTTTTGTAATTGGTCTGATGTGAGGCTAATTGTCCAAGTTTGCTTGCAATCTTTTGCCCAAACAAAAGCTTTTTTTAATGTCGATATTGCTTGTATGAGCTATAGTTATTATGCCATTTTTTACATTCCATTTTAAAATTTGTACTATGCTCCTCATCTAAATTTTTTTTCTTTGTTTAGTTTATTCATATAGATTTTGTATTAAAATAATCCACCCTCTAGCTTTTTCCTTTGAGATACTTTGTTTAAATATTATTTAAGCCTCTTAAGAGTGTCACTCATTTCCTTCACCTTATCCTTTTTTGAACTCTTTGAGAATATATTGTCCTTTCAATAACATTTTCCTTTTCCAAACTCGCTACTGATTGATTTGCTTTCTAAAGTTGTAGGTCAAGCTACTTGTGAATAGTACTTGTTTACACTTAATATTTGACATATCAATATTTGATCATACATGGTAAATACTTATAACAAATTGTCAAGTATTTTCATAACTCTTATAACATCCCATTATTACCCTTCATATATGTAGGGCAAGATTTCATGAGTTGTGCTCTAAATGGATTGGTTTATGCCAAAAACATTTCTTTTCAAGCGAGCTTATTTGTCTTGCCATCATTTAAATAAAGCAAAAACTATGATTCAAAGAAGATACACATTGTCTAAGATTCTATAATCACAAGTTGAGAGTCATAAACCCTGAACCATGCTTTTGACTTCTATAGTGTGTGAGTCATAATGTACTATCTTCTTATTCACATTTCCTCTTCATTTGTTTGTGGTTGAATCTCCGAGGGAAGGTGAACCTTGTGTGTGTTAGGAGCATAGGTGAGTGTCATTTGTTGGTATGCACATAAATTTTCCATTATCTTCTTCATATTAGGAACTCGTTACCAAATTTGGTTGATAACCACTTCTCAAATGAGTATTTCACTTGAGCTTTTCAATTGAGTAATCAAATCTTGAAATATAATTTGCAAGCTTTTTCATTGAGAATTGAATTTCCTTGAGCATGAAATTGGTCAACTTAGTGTCAATAGA